>JAMZAV010003115.1:0-66621 GCA_024449915.1 Sweltsa coloradensis
AAAAAAAACCTTATTGAAGGCTAGTGAGAAGTGTGAGGGTATCGTAGAGGTGTGTGTGCGTGTCGGCGCAGGCCGCTTAGGCGGTGGTTTTAACAGTCAGTTTGGTTACGGTCGGAGATACGGCCTCTGTGCTCCGTCGAGATGTAGTCCGATAATAGGCCTCATTAGAAGACCTGTGTGAGTGTAATCCGCAGTGTTTTAAAGTTGAAAATTATAAGGCTATTGAAACGGTTAATTCTTCGGATATAAATAATCAAGTGATATGTGAAATATTGTATGTGTAATTTACATCGTGTGTTCGGTTTTTTATTGTGTTATTCTGCGCATCTCATATCCGAACGTTACAGTGACGTGCCTATGTCACTAATTTGAATATTAATTGATTCGACGATTTTGTGTCACCTGCGCATCTCATATCCGAACGTTACAGTGACGTGCCTATGTCACTAATTTGAATATTAATTGATTCGACGATTTTGTGTCACCTGCGCATCTCATATCCGAACGTTACAGTGACGTGCTTCATATCCGATTGGCATATCAATGTCATTAAATTCTTCTACTAACTGTGCTGGCTGTTCCGCTCATTAAATTGGATTACGTCATATCACCGTGCGTGTTCCGTGGCGACCCATAAACTGTCGAGGAGCGTCTGCTTCTGCGCATCAGCTGATCGCGCTGTACCACTCGACTTCAGCTATCACGTGGGCCTACTGGATTACTACGGTCCGGTCGGGAATTACGCATCGCATTTTCTTCGGAAATAAATAGATGAGTACCAAACATCTTTAATAATCAGTAACTATTTAAAATTCATCATCATTTTTAAACAATTAAAAAAAACTAATTATAATATTTTGGATGGGTAAATAGATGTATGGATAGGCAGGTGGACTAGCCAATGGGAATTTAGCATTTATAATAGAAAGGATCCTTAGGCAGGTAGGCTGCTATTTAATTGTCTGTATTTTATTTTATTTACAATATATCCAGTCTGAATGGAAATCATTCTCAAGTTTATAATTTAGTAGACTTGATCCATTTTTGAAATCCTATTACTATAAGTTTGTTTTTCAGGAATTTGTTACAATTACAAAATTAATTATTAATTATAATTAATAATTAATTAATTATATTTTTTTTTATTAATTGAAGAATTTTGTGTTCTTCGGCAATTTTGAGCTAGACCTTGTATTTCTTTGTTTATGTAAGACCTCCTGTGTCCGGGCAATTTATATCACAGGGAGTGAAACTTACAGAACTTGGGCCACACTTAGATGTCCCTCGTGCACAATCACTTTAGCTTTCAAATCAAAACCGGGCAATTGGGACTGGGGAAAATCAAAATGAAAATTCAAAACGAGTAATTACTCAGGCGTAGTAATTTGTACAAGCTTGATATTAAACATGCTCTTAACCATAAATAAATATCTAACGCTTAAAACACAAGGTGTCAAATTTGGGGGGACCGTGGGCCCAAAAATATCAAAAAACAACTCTGATCTTAACAAATTTAATCATTCATAGTCCATCATTCACGCCTTGATAGGAAACAAATAACAAAAAGATGTAATATCCCCACAAATACAAAAATTTGTAAGAAAAGAAAGGGCAGCCAAGCTTTCCTTCAAAAGTCTTCGGCTGTGAATGCTGTGATATATAGAAGTTGAGCCAAGCTTTTCATTCTTTCTCCCTAGTTTCGCTTTGAAAAGAAGTAAGGTTATTGCGCCTGTTGACGAGCGCCAATCCGACGATTTTTGTGGTAAAAAAGTAAAAGTTTTAAACTCGAAATCATAAAAAAAATTGCTTGGCCGTAAACCAAATCCTTTTTATTTGTGACTAAATTTGTTTGAGTTTTAATGCATTGTTGTAATATTACTATTTCAAATATTTACTTAAATGTAATTCATTGTTGTGTCTGCACCTATGTAATTAGATTTATTTAGTTGTCCTCCTTTGTAAATCAGTTTTTATAACTGAATAGGATATACATTAAATGAATAAATAAATAAATAAATAAATAAATAAAAACGGACAAGCCATTTTTTATCATTTCGAGTTTAAATATTTTACTTTTTTACCACAAAAATCGTTGGCTTGGCGCTCGTCAACAGGCGAAATGATCTGAATTCTTTTCAAAGCGAAACTAGAGAGAAAGAATGAAAAGCTTAGCTCAACTTCTATATCTCACATCATTCACAGCCGAAGACTTTTGAAGGAGAACTTGGCTGCCGTTTTTTTTTTTTTTTTTTACAAATTCTTGTATTTGTGGGTATAGACTATTCACCATTCATCCGATCTCCATGAAACTTGGCACATATATGAATTTTGTCACGAGGAAGGTTTCTATGATATCCATTTTGTTGTAACTCCTCCGCGTGGTGATCGGTGCCTGCAAAGAGGACTCACCAATGAATTGACTTTGATACCGTAAGGGTTCTGGCATACGTCGCAGCAACGCGCGACGGGTAACTGTTTGGGACAAAACAAAAAAGCAAGAAAGACAAATCTAAAATAATGGACTGATTTTAATGTGTTTTGCAAGAAATTGCGAAATTGGTAGGGCTTACTGCACGCGAAAACACACTCGATGAACCTGGAACACGCTTATTTGAATCTAAAATATTTATTTGTATTTATATTTCTTACTTCGTTATTTTGTTTTACAATTTTTATTGGTTCACTGGTTACGCAAGAAAGATCTTGACATAAATAAGAGAGTATATAGTTACCATAGACAGTCCTATGATATTATGTTAAACCAAAGACTGGAATCACGGAAGCATTAAACATATTATATTTATAGTTGTATTATATATTTCCAATGGGGTACTGGTGGTATCAAATTGGTATAATCTAGTTTAGAAAAGCTTCAAAATCTTCTTTAAATTAATTTCTAGTGCAGAAACTGCTGAATGAAATCTTATGAAATTTAATAAAGTAAATATGTAGAGACAAATTCACGCCAGAAATAGAAAATAACATTATTAATAAATAGTAATTTCATATTTATTTGTCACTGGTCAAATTTCATTGGATGGCCACAGGGGTCCAGCGTACTAATCAGCACAAAGTACATATTTATTATTTTATATTATTATTATTATTATTATTATTATTATTATTATTATATTTATTATTTATTATTATTTTTATTATTATTATTATTATTATTATTTTTATTATTATTATTATTATTATTGAAGAGAAATTATAACATTGACGGGATTGATTCGTCGCGTCGTGGTGGGTGAATAATTTACATTATTTCCCTTTCTTCCCGACGTAGCGTCATCACTGTGGATGACATTTTCAAGGGACTGCCCGTTCTTTCTTTTTGTTGCCTCTGTTGCAATCGTTCACTTCTTCTTGGAACTGCCAGGAGGCGGCGGACGGCTCTATTTGTTGTTGTTGTTGTGGTGGTGGTGGTTGAGGTGGTTGTGGAGGTGGTGGAAGTGGTTGGGAGGTTGGTCTTGAGGATGAAGATGCTGTTGATGCTGTTGTTGATTGGTGGTAGTTCTTGGTTTGAACGCATTTTTTCTGCTGAGAGGTGATTAATTTGGGTGAGCGTAGCGAGCGTAGCGAGCGGAGCGAAGATTCCAAATTTTACTACACTGGAGGAAAAAATCCGGAATGTTTTTTTTTTTTTTTTTTTTTTTTTTTTTTGTATTTTTGTCTGTTTGTTAACACGATTCCGGCTAAACCGATAATCCGATTGCGATGAAATTTTATGGAGGTCTTCGAAATCTCTGAACTTAGAACTGCCACGGTTTTTGAGCACAATCGAAAAATTATTTCTCATCAAAATCGCAATTTTACGATTTTTTTCGATTTTTAAAAATTTCTTCGACTTATAACACCTACATGCTTTATCCGATTTTGATGATTTTTTCACAGAACCATAATTTTATGAATTAAGATATTCTTGTAAAATTTGAGCGCAATCGAAAAATTATTTCTTATAAAAATCGAAATTTTACGATTTTTTTCTTTTTTAAAATTACGATTAATTAAAAAAATTAAAGATTAAAGTTTATTTTTCATTAAATTTAAATTAATTTAAAAAAAATCTTCAACTAAGTAATGATTTTTTCACAGAACAACAGAAAATCCATATAACACATGGTAGCTCAATGCACCAATTACGCTCATCCAACAACGCGGCGGGACTTAAGCGTTTTCCTAGTTAAATTAATGGCAGGAATCCACGAATCACTCAGTTTGTAACCACCTACATCTCCATTCATCATTATTATTATTATTATTATTATTATTATTATTATTATTATTATTATTATTATTATTATTATTATTATTATTATTATTATTATTATTTATATATTATTATTATATTAGATTAAGTCAGCTATATGGACCTCAAAGTTGTCTGATCATTACATTATTACGGCGTTTTTGAAATTACCGCAAAATGGAAAACGTGACGACGGTGAGAGTTACGTCACCAAAATAGATGAAAAGAAACTGTTGCGTATCCTAAAAACCATACAGTGGGACTTGTTGCTTTCCGCAAATAGCTGTGAGATTTTGTACAACTCGCTATATTTATTTTTTAAGAGGGCTTATGAACGGGCCGTTTTCGTTAAAGAAAAGAATAATGTAAAAAGGGGGAAAAAATCATGGATGACGTCAGAGTTGATAGAAATGATGGCAAATAGAGACCGATGTTTTCATAAATGGAAAAAAATGTAAAAATCTAAATCTTGTCAAAGCGGTGTATCGGGCAGAGTACAATAACATTCGAAATAATTTAAACAAAAAGATAAAAATAGCAAAACAAAACTACTATCGTGAGCTTTTGGAAAGGAGCAGGGGCAATTTAAAAGAAACGTGGCAAACGATTAATACAATAATTGGAAAGAAAAAGAAAGAGTCGGTAGATCAGGTCATTAACAAGTTTTTAGGTAAAAATGCGAGTTCTGAATATGTAGCAAATTCCTTTGCAAACGTATTTGTGGAGGAGGTGGAAAATATCATTCATAACTGTGATGTGACGTGCGTAAAAACAGATCAAAGAGAAAAAAGTTTAAACTACGATCAGAAGCAATCAATTTACATTCCCCCTGTTGATGCGGCAACAGTGAAAGAAATTATTACGGAAATGAACTCCGAAAAACAGGCTGGTTATGACGAAATAAGAGTTAAAGATTTACAGAATATCAAATGCCAGATCAGTCCAGTAATTGCTCTATTAATAAATTTATCGATTAAAGAAGGGGTTGTTCCAGAATTGTTGAAAGTTTCGGTAGTAAGGCCTGTCTACAAAAAAGGAAGCCACTACGAATATTCGAATTATCGTCCAATCGCATTATTATCGGTTGTTAATAAAATAATGGAACGGTATGTGGCTGGATGTTTGAGTGATTACCTGTCCAAATTTGATATTATTAGTAAAAACCAATTTGGCTTCCAGAAAAAGAGAAGCACTTCTGACCTTCTATTAAAATTCTCGAATCTCGTAAATACAAAGTTGAATGAAAATTTTCATGTTGTGTGTATGTTTGTAGATTTTACAAAAGCGTTTGATACTCAAAATCACAAGAAATTATTGTTAGCTTTGGAAAAAGTTGGAGTAAGAGGCCCCTTACTACAATGGTTCAAGAGCTATTTGAAAAACAGGAAGTTAGTTGTGAAAATCGGCAACGTTTACAGCGTGACTAAATTAATAAAATCAGGGGTGCCACAAGGATCAATTTTAGGGCCATTATTGTACTTGATATATGTAAATGGGATGACGCGATATTTTAAAAAATGTTATGCGTATTTCTTTGCCGATGATTCAGCACTCGTTGCGGTACATAAGATCCTGGCAACTGCGGTAAGTTATTTACAAGAAGACTACGTTAATTTGTTGAGATGGACGCACGACGATGGTTTGATTGTAAATGCATTAAAAACTAAGATAGTCCACATATCCAGTCCATTAAATGTTGACCATAACTCATTAGTTGAAGTCGTTTCACATTCAGTTGATTGTTTGCACAATAACGCTACATTAAGCAATGGTGGAATTAACTGCACTTGTAAACAAATTATTGAGTCAGTGTATAGCCATGGGTACCTTGGTATTGAAATTGACAAGTGCTTTTCGTGGGAAAATCATATAATTAAGTTATGTAATCGGATTCGCCCATGTGCAGCACAACTATACCACTTAAAGTACATTCTCCCCTACAACTTACTGCGAACGGTTTATATTTCTTTAGTTGAGTCAATCATCTCTTATGCTCTGTTGGCCTGGGGTAATGCCTCAAATGTGTACATAAATCAAATTTCCAACTTGCAGATAAAGATTTTAAAAACTATCCTTCCTAATCACATAACTGAGATGTGTTCCTCTAATGAACTTTTCGAAATAACTGGTTTACTCCCTGTAAATAAGTTGTTTACGTATAGGTTAATCTTAAGTTATTATTATAGTAATGAGTATAAAATCGAAATCGACCATAACATCTCCACAAGAATGAAGGCCGCTAATAACTTTCGAGTTCCATTTTGTGTAAACAAATATGGTGAAAGGTCGTTAAAAACTAGTGTACCGCAGAGTTTCAATTTATTGCCTAAAGAACTAAAGATTTAGATAAAATTAGTAAAGTTAAGTTAAAAGTAAAAGAATTTCTCTTGTTTAATGACGTTTAATTTAGTATAACGTTTAATTTTGTATTAAATTTATCTAATATTATAATTTATTTAGTTGTGATATATACTATTTTAATGTGCTTGTTGAATGTATTCATAATTGATAATAATTTGGCAACTGCTCAATGTGTTTACGGTTATTGACATATTGTATTGATTATATTATATTGGATTATTTAGTATTTAGTATAATGTCCTGTGTCTGACATAATTTGATATTGATTATTATGCTCTTACATTGTCCGTAATTTTGTATATTATAATTAGCCCACAGACAAGCTTCTGATGAAGCTTTGTGGGATATCGAATCAAGTAGAATATGTATGATGTGTAATACTATGCTTTATTATTAATAAAAAAAATAAAAAAAAATTATTATTATTATTATTATTATTATTATTATTATTATTATTATTATTATTATTATTTATTATTATTATTATTATTATAATTATTTTTTTTATAAATTGTACAAATAATAGAACATTAAGGTGCACAACTTCATAGAAAGTTAGAAACGGGCCATGAGGCTCAAGTCACATAGTGTCTAACTTACTATACTAGGAAAACGCTAAAGTCCCGCCGCGTTGATGGATGAGCGTTTTTGTAAGTTTTTAGTTTGCGTGGGACCACTTTTCCTTTGCAAGTGCTTTGTGAATGCATTGTAGGTGACTGTTGTCAAGTTTCAATTGTTTCTTGTTAGTTGTTATTATAAACCTCAAAAAACATATTTTAAAACCTTTATTTCTATGCATTCTGGCTAACTTTGTCAACTTTTGCAACTTTTTCTTTCAAAAGGTACTACATCACCATAACCGTAATGTCCATGTGAAATATGAACGTTGTTGCCCCACCCGTTTGGTCACAATCGGTCCAAATGCGACGAAAATATCGCACTAAAAATCGAAAAACTCATATTAAAACCTTTATTTCTATGGATTCTAGATAACTTTCTCAGCTTTTTCTTTTAAAAGGTACTTCATCACCATAACCTCAATGTCCATGTGAAATATGAACGTTGTAGCCCGACCCGTTTGGTCAGAATCAGCCCAAATGTGACGAAAATATCGAACTAAAAATCGAAAAAACTCATATTGAAACCTTTATTTATATGGTTCTAGCTAATTTTTTCAGCTTTTTGTTTCAAAAGGTACTACATCACCATAATCCTAAAGTTCATGTGAAATATGAACGTTGTAGCCCCACCCGTTTGGTCAGAATCGACCCAAATGTGATTAGAATATCGCACTAAAAATCGAAAAAAAAATCGTAAAAGTACTATATTCATGAGAAATATTTCTTCGATTATACCCAAAAACGTAGCAAGTCTAAGTTCAGAGAAAACGAAGGTCCCCTCAAATTTTCATCAAGATCGCATATGCCGTTTGCCTGGTAAAGAGCGAACAAACAGACAGAAAAACAAAAAAAAAACAAACAAAAAAACATTGGAGCTAAATTTTTTGAGGGGTCAGTGAAATTGAAGTCTTCGCTTCGCTCGCTACGCTCATCCAATTAAGTTAAACCAAATTATAAAATACAATAGAAATAAATTAACAAATAATATAACAGTAGAAGATAAAGAAAGGGTGAGCAATAGATAGTAGAGGGTGAACAAATTTCGGAAAACAATTGCTAGTTAAGGGTGATCAATGATGGTATGTCACAAATAATATAAAATGAGATAGTAAAAGGGTGATCAAATGATGGTGAACAATTGATAGTAAAGAGTGTACAAATAATGGTGAACAATATTTTATTACTTCCAGCATGTCATAACTTGATTTATGCGTTGTCATTAAGAAACTTTGAAATGGTTCCTAGTATCACTTTTGAAATGTCTGGAAGTCTTCACGTCAGCCGGTAGAGTGTTCCATAACGAATTATGTTACAAAAAATGTTACATAATACAATTACAAAACAACAAATTGAAGAAATTTAATGTTTATGATGCACATAATAAAACATTAAGACTTTCGCGGCCCAAATATACTACAAAATGTATTAAACGGGTCATTTCACCGCGTCACGTGTTTAGTGTGTGAGTTCGATGTCTCGAAACCACTGTGGGTTCCATCTCCTGAACGACTGATTGCTGAAAGTGCGATTTCTCATTGCCTCTCTCGTTCGGGATCGTTTTTGAATGCCTTGACCTGCTGTAAAAAAATATTCAAAATAAAAATATCGAATACAAACTAAAGAATAAATTATTCCTAATTTATATGGGATAAGGGCATTTTTGTACTGGGTGAAGTGTAAATCCATGATGAATACAATACAATAAGGTGCAAACGAAAAAACTTATACTTTCAGTTTCACATTTTATCTTGCACAGAGTATGGCCTAGTTTTTATATGGTGTAGTCAAACTTTTCCATTGGCTTTGCTCTTTACTTGATGGAATGGTAAAACAAAAAGACTAGTATTGTCTCTAGCATGGGCCCAACTAAACATTCATCATTTGACATTTTGTGTCACTTTCAGATGTAGTTGATATTATCACACCGTAGGTAATTCATCAATTGTTATTCTAAACGAATTTTCCACAACAGTTGGTCGCAGAAGTGGAACAAATACTTTCCCTCGCCTGTGTGACGACCGACGAGTGATGAAAGTACGGTCTCGCACGCGCAATGAGGGTAATCGAACCGTCTGTTGTCTGGGTTATCAACCGTTAAATCCTGGAGCATATGTTTGTTTAGCAAGTCATAGAAACTGTAAAGGATTACCATGAAATGTGACGCTTACAAAATATTGTAAGATTTAAATTAAAATGATTATGATTTCTATGGTTAAAATATATATAATATGGATTATAAATATAGCCTAAAATGTTGTCAATAGTTTAATTTAGGTTTGTTTGGTTAAATTTAGCCATATTGGACTGAACATTATTTTTGTGTCGAACTAAGACTACATTTATGCATCGGTTATCATGACAGTAAGTAACCGGGGTCAATGAGAAGAAATGTCAAATGTAGGACAAAAAAGCCAGTTTAAATAGGATTTTACTTCAATTTTTTTCCACATATATTGTTTTGCAGTGCAAAATACTGTAATTACTATGTAAAATATTATATGTTCAACTGTGTATATACGCGAATCTTTTAAGCTTTTAGGACTTAAAATTTGTGAAAATATGTTTCGTTGAATTTCGAAAATCAAATAACGCATTCTATTTTTTTTTATCTCAAATATAGTTGTTCCGAAGCAAGTAAGCAGATGCTGACGTCACCGGCGGGTGTATTGCGGCCAATCAGCGGTCCCCGATTTAAAATACTGATCGCTTATTGGCCCGCCGAAACCACGCGCATCTGCTTACTTGCTTCGGAGCAACTATACTAGAGCATATCTCCAATCTAAAACAGTGATTTAATTTTTTTGTTGAAACTGTGCCCAAAAATACACTAAACAAGCACTTAATGTACGATCCGAAACTTCACCCCTTGTGGTAATCAGCTTATTTTGACTGAATCACTGGCTTAAATTACAAACAACAGCCTTTGAAGTGGGCCTATATATAATAATACTAGTAGGTCAAAATGACCAATATTTTCTGTCCAAAACTCTCCATGGTTACGTACATAAAAATCGCTGCAATATTTTCTTATGGGAGATCTTTGCCGAAAGAAGCTATAGATCGAAAAATAATCAAGTTTCACAATTTATCCATCGGTCAAGGTAACACAAACGTTTTTATCTTTTACTCTGAAAAACAAAAATCATAACTAATAAGCCTGTATGAAATATTTTGCCGTTTAAAATATGTTATTGAGCGAGCGTAGCGAGCGTCTCCACTTGACTCTTATGGCTCAAATGTCTGTTTTTTTTTGTTTTTTTTTCAGCTAAATCGGTCAAGACCTTAAGTAGTGTAGATAGAAATTACATTTTAACAAAAGAAACGTTACTATGGCAACGAAAAGTCTCACTATGCACTGCACCTAGAAGTAATCAAAATACTATCGAGGAAGCAGTGTAATTATTTGTTATCAAAGAGTTAAACTAGGAAACGCTCAGTTGGACGCGTTGATAAGCGAGCACGTGCTATAGCTAGACCCACATTGCACATTTTTTTAAATTTAAAAATTTACGATGTTCGCGTTTCCAGTATTATTTATTATTGCCAAGGTATTTGGGTAAACCCGTGTTTAAATCTTTACTTTAAAATCCACCGCCATCTAGAGGACCTTGACTCCTTGGGAAAACTTTTTAAACTCTTTGTTGACAATTAAAAGACTGCTTCCTCGAAAGTATTTTGATTACTTCTAGGTGGCAGTGCATTAGAAACTTCGCGCGTCTTTTCGTTGCCATGGCAACGTTACTTTTGTTATAATGTAATTTCCATCTACACTACTTATCGGATCAAAATAAAATTAACATATTCGTGACCGGACGGACATTCTAAATGATTTGGCTATCTCAGATTTTGTCGCCGATGAGTTTGAAAAAAAAACTTTCGATTAACTTTAATGTAACTTTTTAACTTTTTGAACGATTTTGCCACAAAACTTATGGCATTCAATCGAGAACAAAGCTTGCGGATGGTGAAAATTTCAACTCGATCCGAGCCCCCGTTCGACCGCTATCATGAGCCAAAAAAGCTGCACGACTTTCCGTTGCCATGGTAACCGTAATTTGTTATAATGTAATTTCCATCTAAACTACTTATCGGATCAAAATAAAATTAACATATTCGTGACCGGACGGACATTTTAAATGATTTGGCCATCTCAGATTTTGTCGCCGTGAAGTTTGAAAAAAAAACTTTCGATTAACTTTAATGTAACTTTTTAACTTTTTGAACGATTTTGCCACAAAACTAATGGCATTCAATCGAGAACAAAGCTTGCGAATGGTGAAAATTTCAACTCGATCCGAGCCTCAAAAAAAAAAACAGTGACTATTTTTTCCAGCAGAGTCAAATGGAAACGCTCGCTTAAATAGTTTTCCCAAAGAAATGATGTCAAGGTCCTCTAGATGGCGGTGGATTTTATCCATTCTCTCCTATTTTACAAATTTTCAGCTAAATCGGTCAAGACCTTAAAGACTTATTGGTATGTAACATTATGGGAATGTCGTACTCGGGTCGTGTTGCACGTACCGGTGCTCGCTCAACAACGCGACGGGACTTTAGCGTTTTCCTAGTTAAATTAATTTTTGAGCGAGCGTAGCGAGCGTCTCCACTTGAATCTTATGGCTCGAATGTCTGTTTTTTTTCTGTTACTGCTTCGGTACAGGTCTCACCGTTTCTCTGATCGACCTGAAATTTTGCACACATGTACATACCACCTATGCGGGTTGCTGTATAGGTTTGAACAAAATCCGATCGTTGGATATAAAAAATAAAAAATAAAAAATATAAAAATGTTCCGATCGTTATGAAATTTTGCAGGGTCAATAAGTACAACATTCTCTCCTAGCTGAAAATTTGTAAAATAGGAGAGAATGGATAAAATCCACCGCCATCTAGAGGACCTTGACATCATTTCTTTGGGAAAACTATTTTAACTCTTTGTTGGATGAGCGTAGCGAGCGAAGCGAAAACTTCAATTTCTCTAACCCGTCTCAAAATATTTAGCTCCAATGTTTTTTTTGTTTTTTTTTTGTCTGTTCGCACGATTCCGGGCAAACGGCATAAGCGATCTTGATGAAAATTGAAGGGGTCCTTCGAAATCTCTGAACTTAGACGTGCCACGTTTTTGGGAATAATCGAAGAAATATTTCTCATGAATATCGCACTTTTACGATTTTTTTCGATTTTCAGTGCGATATTTTCGTGACACTTGGGCCGATTCTGACCAAACGGGTTTGGCTAAAAAGTTCATATTTTACATGGACATTAAGGTAATGGTGCTGTTAGTACCTTGTTAAAAAAAAGTTGAAAAAGTTAACCAAAATCCATAGAATAAACGTACTTTTACGATTTTTTTACGATTTTTAGTGCGATATTTTCGTGACATTTGGGCCGATTCTGACCAAACGGGTGGGGCTACAACGTTCATATTTCACATGACCATTTAGGTTATGGTAATGTAGTACGTTTTGAAAGAAAATGTTGAAAAAGTTAGCCAGAATCCATAAAATAAAGGTTTTAATATGAGTTTTTTTTTGGTTTATAATAACAATTAACAAGACTTACAATAGGAACTCGACAACAATCACCCACAATGCCTTTCCTCACTAGATCAGTAAGCTGAACTCAAGAAGACTGATAGGCATTGCCTATTTACGTTATGAATTATCCTTTTCAATCCTAATTCCTTCCAACGTTTATATGTCTTAATAAAAAGTGACCAATGACCTTCCCATTATATTCATGACATCCCTTATCAAAACCATGACACAGCACTATGTGCTACAATCCTTTTTTCTTTTTTTTTTCATCCCAACAAAGTAAAGACCAATAAAACATGAAACATACTTAAACATCAGATGATCCTATAAAGAGCTCCAGCTCGTAGTGGGAACAAAGACGTAATAGCTCAAGGGCTATTTAGCAATAAGAAGAAGACAGGGAGTCCCTTGATGATATTGAACAACACTACTTCCCTGTGCATTCAAGCTATAGATTACTTTGTATCGCTCCACTCCTAAAATGTAAGTCTCGAGCGGAACCTGAACTAAATATGTACCGAACGAATTGAATATGCTTTTAGGATGAGCGAAGCGAAGACTTCAATTTCACTGACCACTAAAAAAATTTAGCTCCAATGTTTTGTTTTTTTCTGTCTGCGAACAAACAGACAGAAAAAAAAGAGCCTACCGGGCAAACGGCATAATATGCGATCTTGATGAAAATTGGAGGGGACCTTCGAAATTTCTGAACTTTCACGCACGTGCTTGTTGAATTGCTACGTTTTTGGGTACAATCGAAGAAATATTTCTCATGAATATCGTACTTTCACGATTTTTTTTCCATTTTTAGTGCGATATTTTCGTGACATTTGGGCCGATTCTGACCAAACGGGTGGGGCTACAACGTTCATATTTCACATGGACATTAAGGTTATGGTGACGTATTGCTTTTTTAAAGAAAAAGTTGAAAAAGTTAGCCAGAATCTATATAAATAAAGGTTATATATAAGTTTTTTGAGGTTAATAATAACAATTAACAAGTAACTATAGAAACTTGACAACAATCACCTACAATGCGTTCAAAAACCTTAAAACTTACAAAAAAGCTCATCCATCAACGCGACTTAAAAAAGCGTTTGTGAAGCTTCCTAGTTAATCAGATGGAGAATTCAATAACTATAACAAATTAACGTAATTATTCGGATGAGTGAAGCAAAGACTTCAATTTCACTGACCCCCCCAAAAAATTAGCTCGGTTTTTTTTTTTTTTGTTGTTCGCTCTTTACCGGGCAAACGGCATATGCGATCTTGATGAAAATTGGAGGGGACCTTCGAAATCTCTGAACTTAGACCTGCCACGTTTTTGGGTACAATCAAAGAAATATTTCTCATGAATATCGTACTTTTACGATTTTTTTCGATTTTTAGTGCGATATTTTCGTGACATTTGGGCCGATTCTGAACGAACGGGTGGGGATACAACGTTCATACTTCACATGGACATTAAGGTTATGGTGACGTATTGCTTTTTGAAAGAAAAAGTTGAAAAAGTTAGCCAGAATCTATATAAATAAAGGTTATATATAAGTTTTGAGCGTAGCGAGTGAAGCCAAGACTTCAATTTCACTGACCCCCCAAAAAATTTAGCTCGGGTGTTTTTTTTTTGTTTTTGTTTTTTTTTTTGTATTTTTGTCCGTTTGTTCGCTCTCTACCGGGCAAACGGCATAATATGCGATCTTGATGAAAATTTGACAGGACCTTCGAAATCTCTGAACTTAGACTTGCCACGTTTTTGGGTACAATCGAAGAAATGTTTCTCGTGAATATCGAACTTTTACGATTTTTTTCGATTTTTTGTGCGATATTTTCGTGCCATTTGGGCCAATTCTGACCAAACGGGTGGAGCTACAACGTTCATATTATACATGGACAATAAGGTTATGGTGATGTAGTACATTTTGAAAGAAAAAGTTGAAAAAGTTTGCAAGAATCTATAGAAATAAAGCTTTTAATATAAGTTTTTTGATTTTTTGTGCGATATTTTCGTGCCATTTGGGCCAATTTTGACCAAACGGGTGGTGCTACAACGTTCAAATTATACATGGACATTATGGTTATGGTTATGTAGTCCCTTTTAAAAGAAAAAGTTGAAAAAGTTGCCAGAATCCATATAAATAAAGCTTTTAATAGAAGTTTTTTACGGTAAATAATACCAATTGACAAGAAACAATTGAAACTTGACAACAATCACCTGCAATGCGTGGGCAACAAAACAAAGCACTTGCAAAAGTAAAGATATCCCACGCAAACTAAAAACTTTAAAAAGCTCATCTATCAACGCGGCGGGACTTTAGCGTTTTCCTAGTAATAACAATTAACAAGTAACAATAGAAACTTGACAAAAATCACCTACAATGCGTTCAAAAAGCTTAAAACTTACAAAACAGCTCATCCATCAACGCGACTTAAAAAAGCGTTTGCAAAGCTTCCTAGTTAATCAGAAGGAGAAGTCAATAACTATAACAAATTAACGTAATTAATTCGGATGAGCGAAGCGAAGACTGCAATTTCACTGACCCCCCAAAAAAATTAGCTCGTTTTTTTTTTGTATTTTTGTCTGTTTGTTCGCTCTCTACCGGGCAAACGGCATATGCGATCTTGATGAAAATTGGCGGGGACCTTCGAAATCTCTGAACTTAGACCTGCCACGTTTTTGGGTACAATCGAAGAAATATTTCTCATGAATATCGTACTTTTACGATTTTTTTCGATTTTTAGTGCGATATTTTCGTGACATTTGGGTCGATTCTGACGAAACGGGTGGGGCTACAACGTTCATATTTCACATGGACATCAATGTTATGGTTATGTATTGCGTTTGGAAAGAAACAAGTTGAAAAAGCTAGCCAGAAACCATAGAATAAAGGTTTTAATATGAGTTATAGTTATAATAACAATTTACAAGTAACAATAGAAACTTGACAACAATCACCAACAATGCGTTCAAAAGGAACTTGATTGCTAAATAGATCCCACGCAAACTAAAAAATTACAAAAGAAGCTCATCCATCAACGCGACGGGACTTTAGCGTTTTCCTAGTAATATTAACAAAACAATGACAAAAATAATATCATTATTGAAATGCACAAGTTTCAACTACATTTTAACCTTATATAACTAGGAAAACGCTAAAGTCCCGCCGCGTTGATGGATGAGCTTTTTTAAAGTTTTTAGTTTGCGTAGGATATCTTTACTTTTGCAAGTGCTTTGTTTTGCTGCATACGCATTGTAGGTGATTGTTGTCAAGTTTCTATTGTTTCTTGTCAATTGGTATTATTTATTTACCGTAAAAAACTTATTGGATGAGCGTAGCGAGCGAAGCAAAGATTCCATTTCACTACACTGGAGAAAAAAATCCGGAATGTTTTTTTCTTTCTTTCTTTCTTTCTTTCTGTATTTTTGTCTGTTTGTTAGCACGATTCCGGCTAAACCGATACTCCAATTGCGATGAAATTTTATGGAGGCCTTCAAAATCTCTGAACTTAGAACTGCCACGTTTTTGAGCGCCATCGAAAAATTATTTCTCATAAAAATCGCAATTTACCGATTTTTTTCGATTTTTTGAAAATTTATTTTACTTATAACATCTACATGCTTTATCCGATTTTAATGATTTTTTCACAGAACCTTAATTTTATGAATTAAGATATTCGTGTGAAATTTGAGCACAATCGAAAAATTATTTCTAATGAAAATAGAAACTTTGTGGGTTTTTTCATTTTTAAAACAATTTTTTTACTTATTACACCTACATGCTTGATCCTATTGTAATAAGTTTTTCACAGAACCTTAATTTTATTAATTTATATATTCGTGTGAAATTTGAGCGCAATCGAATAATTATTTCTTATAAAAATCCCAATTTTTTTTTTCTTTTTTTAAAATTACGATTAATTAAAAAGTTAATTTTTTATTAAATTTAATTTAATTTAAAAAAATTTGAACTTAGTAATAATTTTTTCACAGAACAACAGAAAATCCGCATAACACATGGCAGCTCAATGCACCAATACGCTCATCCAACAACGCGGCGGGACTTAAGCGTTTTCCTAGTATTAAAAGCTTTATTTCTATGGATTCTGGCTAACTTTTTCAACTTTTTCTTTCAAAAGGTACTACATCACCATAACCTTAATGTCATGTTTAATATGAACGTTGTAGCCCCACCCGTTTGGTCAGAATTGGCCCAAATGGCACGAAAATATCGCACTAAAAATCCAAAAAAAATGTAAAAGTACGATATTCATGAAAAATATTTCTTCGATTGTACCGAAAAACGTGGCAAGTCTAAGTTCCGAGAAATCAAAGGTCCCCTTAAATTTACATTAAGATCGCATATGCCGTTTGCCCGGTAGAGAGCGAACAAACAGACAAAAATACAAAAAAAAAAAAAAAAAAAAAACACCCGAGCTAAATTGTTTGGGGGGTCAGTGAAATTGAAGTCTTCGCTTCGCTCATCCAATTAATGTAGGCCTAAATGTACCATTTACCGTCATTGTTCATTTATTATAGAAAAAATATAATAATATGACCTGCAAGATTTTTAGGCTGTATACAGAATGATGCGTCATGACATTTACATACAAAATAATTGGATGAGCGAAGCGAAGACTTCAATTTCACTGACCCCCCAAAAAATTTAGCTCGGATGTTTTTTTTGTCTGTTTGTTCGCTCTCTACCGGGCAAACGGCATAATATGCGATCTTGATGAAAATTATAAGGGGACCTTCGAAATCTCTGAACTTAGACTTGCTACGTTTTTGGGTACAATCGAAGAAATATTTCTCATGAATATCGTACTTTTACGATTTTTTTTCTATTTTTAATGCGATATTTCGGTGATATTTGGCTCGTGACCGGGCAAAAGGCTACTCCGATCTTGATGAAACTTTATGGGAACGTTTGAAATCATAAAAATTAGATATGTTATGATTTTAGGGACATTTGAAGAAATATTTCTCGTAGAAATCATACTTTTCCGATTTTTCCCGATTTTTTCCACGATATTTTCGTGATGTTTGGGCCAATTATGACCAAACGGGTGGGGCTACAACGTTCATATTTTACATGGACATTAAGGTAATGGTTATGTATTGCTTTTTGAAAGAAAAAGTTGAAAAAGTTAGTCAGAATCCATAAAATAAAGGTTTTAATATGAGTTTTTTTAGGTTTATAATAACAATTAACAAGTTACAATAGAAAGTTGACAACAATCACCTACAATGCGTTCAAAAAGCTCTTGCAAAAACAGGGTCCACTAGATACCTAACAGCTGCTTTGAAGCAGCTTAGCATAAGTATCTTGTGGACCCTGTTGCATAAGTAAAGAGATCCCACGCAAACTAAAAACCTTGATAAAACTCATCCATCAACGCGACTAAAAAAAGCGTTTGCGAAGCTTCCTAGTAATATCTAGGTGCCCGTTAGGGCGCCGCAGCCAAGCCGCGGTGCGCTACACACTCAAGCACCTTATACACCAAGCAGAGTTGGGGTGATTTCGAGGTGTTACCCAGCCGTCATGTAACGTGATGTGAACTTGAAAACTATCACAATCGAGGGGATTTAGGTACCTGACAACACATGCCAAATTTTATTGGGGTACGATTATTCCTTCTTGGTGAAAAAATGGCTTGAAACATGCTCAAAATCACTTTAAGGATGTTAGCTACTGCCTACTACTGCCTACTACTGCCTACTACTGCTAACATCTAATACGTCGGCCCGCGATTCTGACCAGACGGGTGGGACTACAATGTTCATATTTTACATGGACATTAAGGTTATAGAAATATAGTCTCTTTTGAAAAAAAAAAGTTGAAAAAGTTTGTTGGAAGGCTTCCAAATAAAGGTTTTAAAATAAGCCTTAAACACTTGGCATACAATCAACAAGTAACCATAGTTACTTGACACTTGTTGACGGTATAAGCAGAGTTAGGCGGGAAAGTGCGATACGTAAACAAATAGCGGACATTTAAAATTTTTCTTCTTTGTGTGGAACGAGAAAAGGTGTCATTATACTCTCATAAAACAAATCAGAAACCGTCCCTGGCCTAGGCCCAGATGTGGAAAATTATTTATAATGCAAAAGTGTAGGTCTAAAGTTCCATTTGGCTATAGGACTAGATAAAATTATTACTTACATTACATGTTTGACAAGCCTAGCCAACCCTAGGCCAGCACAACATAGTTCTGATATGAACTTGCTCAACTGTTTGTTTACATAATTGCAACAATCAAATCATTTCATACAACTTGTCTTTCGATTGGCCCGCGTTATTGAAGGCACTGCCATCTAGAATAAATATAGAACTTTTTCGAGCTCTTTGCTATACGCAAATCTTTTTAAAGTGTTTGGATTTCGTGATACTCTTTCAACCATAGACATCCTATATAATTGGCTAGACCAGCAGTCGGTGGTCCACTTCCGGTACAATTAGAAGCCATCTTAAAATGACAGTTTACATGTTAATCAAATGGGAGCGATTTGTGGCCAAATAGTTCTCAAGATTGCCGCCAGGTTGACAGGTAAGCATACTAGCCTTTAACACCAAATGATTACTAAATTCCCTTATGCAATCACTTCGTATTGTTTCTTTTGTTTAATACCATGCTGCACAAGCTAAAACCATATCAAACAATCCAGTAAAATACTTTATTGCATTAAAAAAGCATAAATTAAAACACCAAATCGCCATCTTGAAATGGGCCGGTTGAGTCTTCAATTTGCCACGCTCGCGCCTGTGCGGAGGTATAGGAGACTGCTAATCTAGCCTACTATAGGGGTTTAATTAATATCAATGCTTTCAACTCACAACCCATGACGTTTTCCACGATACCGTTCAAGAATACCAATTCCTTCGAAAACGAAAACGACTTCGTTTTCAAATTGCGTTTTCAACTCATCTCCCACGAACTCAAGAATTGGGGTCCAGTCCTTATACCGTCGTTATACCATGGTTATACCACCTATACCCAGGATGTACATGAATCCGGGTCTAGATATTTTACATCCTATATTGTTACTGCTAATACCATAGAATTTAAATCAACTTTGATAAAAATATTATATTTTAGCAAATAATTTTGTAATGGAACTTGAAAAAGTAATGAGATCGCACACATAACAAAAACTTGTAGAAATACAGCCAAACCTTACACACTCAAAAGGAATGAGATCTAAAAAAGGGCCAAGCTCATCTACCCTTCCACATAAACGTACAGTGTCCCATAACAGCATCCTCGAAAAGCTTGGCAAAATAGAATTTGCGATTATTAATTTAACGTAATAGTTTATCAAAGTTCTTTTTTTGTAATTAATTTAAACGTAAACATGCAAATTCTATTTTGCCAAGCTTTTCGAGGATGCTGTTATGGGACACTACGTTTATGTGGAAGGGTAGATGAGCTTGGCCCTTTTTTAGATCTCATTCCTTTTGAGTGTGTAAGGTTTGGCTGTATTTCTACAAGTTTTTGTTATGTGTGTTTACATACTCATAAATCATAGTATTGCAAGAATAACAATGACATAAATCGTTATTACAAATACAAATCCCCGTTTATTTGACAATGTCGATATCCCGTAATGTCACAAGAAAGTGACGTCATCACTGTTTAAATACAAAGTGTAGTGATGCGTGTTTAGATTTATTACGTTTAACATCGCTCATGATTTCCTCATAATGTTTACAATACCTCTCTCAGCTGCAGACCTAGGCCTCGCTGTTCGCAACATAACTCTTCCAATGTTCAACCCACATATTTGATCCTTATCTCTAGCACACTCATCTTTACACTGTGAATGTGTTTATTATAGATGTTTAAGCCAACGCAGAACTGATGCACCATGGAGATTTCGTAACAGCCTCCCTCGTCGATGTAGGATTTGGCTCTAGCCATTAAATATAGGTCCGTCCCATTTTTTCGATGCATATCTTTAAATACACTCATCTTTATTGCAGTTTGAAATGCCCACAATGGGGAGGAGTTGTAATCTATTCAGAGTGTTAGTTTGTTGCTTGACGGTGTATACGATTGTTGATTTGTTGATAAGCACCCAGCAGCGAAAGATAAATAGCACAATAGTTAATTCGATAACAAAGTATAGACAGTCATTTATTATAATACTAATAAGCAAAATGAAATATAAAAGTATATGCTTAACTTTGATTTGTATTAAATGAAGCAATATAAACGGGCACTATTAAGAATGTTCCAACATACCTGTTGCATCGTTACAGATTGATCGAACAATTCATACAAAACGGCAGGACGGTACTATAATTCTTTAATCTAACTGTTAGAGCTTTGTTGTCTTTGCTCATTCAAGTTAGGTCCATGTAGACTGTAGGTTCAATGATTTCCAGTCTAGGACAGTGATTAGTGATTATGATGATAACATTGTATTGTAGGATTTGTAGCTATTTTATTTTTCTTACTACGCACCTCATTATGAAACGAAAAAAAGCAACAAAAACACAACAGAATTATGCTTATGAGTGTTTGATGTATTGTTTGTATATGCGTGAGTGAATGAGTGAGTGAGTGAGTGAGTGAGTGAGTGAGTGAGTGAGTGAGTGAGTGAGTGAGTGAGTGAGTGAGTGAGTGAGTGAGTAAATGAGTGAGTGAATGAGTGAGTGAGTGAATGAGTGAGTGAGTGAGTGAGTGGGTGAGAGAGTGAGTGAGTGAGTGAGTGAGTGAGTGAGCGAATGAGTGGGTGAGTGAGTGAGTGAGTGAGTGAGTAAGTAAGTGCAAGTGAACTTCTACCACCAACAAATCCTCTACAGTCTACATTATGGCAAACCAAGCTAACCTAAAAGGTGCCTACAACTGTCTCGATACCCTCGTATGCCTGTCTTTCAACTGTCTCTACAACTATGTCTATCTGGTTGCCTGTCTAACCAAAGGCTAACCGTCTACCTGTCTGGTAATCTATGCGTGTATGCTGAACGCCTCAAGTGTTGGTAAATTCTTCAACATAATTCATGGGATCTCGGACAAACCGCTCGCTAGTACATTACAATTTGCTGAGAGTTATTTTTACTCCACTGAGTTTTGCGCGTAGAGAGGAAGCGAGTGAGTCATATCATGAGGAATGATAACATGTCACCTGCACGGCTGTGTGAGACTCGAGGAATGTTTAGTCTAACATAAGGAGGTCTAGCTCAAATGGAACAGCACGTCCACGATCGTGTTTGTTTTTTTGAGCCTATTCGCCATTTTGATTGCTATAACCACTATTAGCAGGTTAAACTTTGCTACCATGAACCGTGGTAGGCCCTAGGTTACCTTGGTAACCAAAGTAAACAATCAAAATGTCTGCCAATTTGAAGTGCTAACTTGTACACCGCCGACCACACACCTGCGCCTCCAGTACGCCAGTACTATTTACTAGGAAAACGCTTAAGTCCCGCCGCGTTGTTGGATGAGCGTAATTGGTGCATTGAGCTGCCATGTGTTATGCGGATTTACTGTTGTTCTGTGAAAAAATCATTACTAAGTTGAAGATATTTTTAAAATTAAATTAAATTTAATAACAAATTAAATTTAATTTAATAAAAAATTAACTTAAATTTAAATTTTTTTTAATGATTCGTAATTTTAAAAAAGGAAAAAATCGTAATATTGAAATTTTCATAAGAAATAATTACTCGATTGCGCACAAATTTTACACGAATATATTAATTCATAATATTAAGGTTCTGTAAAAAAATCATTACAATCGGATAAAGCATGTAGGTGTTATAAGCTGGAGAAATTTTAAAAATTGAAAAAAGTCGTAAAATTGCGATTTTCGTAAAAAATATTTTTTTGATAACGCTCAAATTTTACACGAATATATCAATTCACAAAATTAAGGTTCTGTGAAAAAATCATTACAATCGGACAAAGCATGTAGGTGTTGTAAGTCGAAGAAATTTTTAAAAAATCGAAAAAAATCGTAAAATTGCGATTTTCATGAGAAATTTTTTTTCGATTGTGCTCAAAAAACGTGGCAGTTCTAAGTTCAGAGATTTCGAAGACCTCCATAAAATTTCATCGCAATCGGAGTATCGGTTTAGCCGGAATCGTGCTAACAAACAGACAAAAATACAAAAAAAAAAAAAAAAAAAAAAAAAAAAAAAAAAAAAAAAACATTCCGGATTTTTTTCTCCAGTGTAGTGAAATGGAATCTTCGCTTCGCTCGCTACGCTCATCCAATAACTCCATGGTCTAACAATATGCAGTCATGTAGGGCTACCACACATACAATAGGTGTTTAATATAGGAGGGCTACAAACTTGACTGAAGGGATTGATAAGTTGATGGTGGATGGAAGTTAACGGTTTTTTGGGCAAAGATTAATAGGAACTACCGGCGAGATAGCTAGGTCGCTGGTTCGATACCAGGTGACAAAGTTTTCTCGAAGGTTTTTCTTAGTACTAGGCCAAACCAAAACCAAAATTACTGGGTTCGTTTAAGTCTACTATATATATATATACTATATATATATATGCAGACATTGTATTTTCGGGTAGTCCGTGTGGTTTTATTATTAGTTCCAACGTTTCGGGCAGTTCTCCCTGCCCATCTTCAAGGAAATTTAAAACATAAAAAAAAATATATATATATATACTATTTAGTATCGCTGGGCAAATATATCGATATGAGGAAATATTTACCTGTCGATTTGGATTCTATATCGAAATATCGAAATGTAGACACAAATATTTTTTTCAAACGAAAAATGTGAAAAACGCGAAAAACTAAAACAAGGATACAATTTTTTTAGAATGTGCTCTTTGTACTGTAAATACGTTCTAAAAATCTATTTTTTTTCTTAAACTTCGGTTCGCGTGCTTAATTTTGTTGGAGGTGCCGGATAACGGAACGCGGTTGTGAGCACGTAAAAACGCTAAGAATTTTTGACGATACCTTTTCAAACCATTGTGCAACACATTTTTAACAACAAGACAATCATTTGATTCCATTTTTTTTTAATGTACTGTTTTACACAAAGAATAAAATTTCCATGTTGGATATCGATATCGAAATTTTCATGCGATATCGACAATTGAATGATTGATGTCATATCCCAGCCCTACTATCTAGGGCGACGGTCGTTCGCCGCAATTTTAATATTTTAATTGCTGATTAAAATTATGCGTCAATGTGTTATATTCCGATCTACAATTCATTCACACAAACACCCAAGACGACCATAGGAAATTTAATAAAAACATTGTATATTGCCAACTACAGATTGTAAACAAAAACAAAAGATGGTAGCTTTTGTTTCTAGACAATCTGTTTTAAAAGGCACTGCATCCACCTTTACACGTATTTCACGCCTTGTTATGATACAAACAACAAAAAGATGTGATATCCCCCAAAATACAAAAATTTGTAAAAAAAAAAAAAAAAAACGGCAGCCAAGCTCTCCTTCCAAAGTCTTCGGCTGTGAATGCTGTGAAATATAGAAGTTGAGCCAAGCATTTCATTCTTTCTCCCTAGTTTCGCATTGAAAAGAAGTAAGATCATTTCGCCTGTTGACGAGCGCCAAGCCAACCATTTTCGTGGTAAAAAAAAGTAAAAAATTTAAACTCAAAATCATAAAAAAATTACTTGGCTATTGATTTTGGTACGAGGACTCTAAAAAGTCAATGGCCAAGTAATTTTTTATGATTTTGAGTTTCAAATTTTTACTTTTTTTACCACGAAAATGGTTGGCTTGGCGCTCGTCAACAGGCGAAATGATCTTACTTCTTTTCAATGCGTAACTATGGAGAAAGAATGAAATGCTTGGCTCAACTTCTATATCTCACAGCATTCACAGCCGAAGACTTTGGAAGGAGAGCTTGGCTGCCGTTTTTACAAATTTTTGTATTTTGGGGGGATTACTATACTACTCCCCTACTACTACAGCCCTACTACTACTCTTAGTGAAATTATATTTGCTTCGTATTAGTACTGTGAGTACAATATAAATCTAGGGCGTCGGTCGTCGCCAGCACACTTGTACTTACAAGGCGACCGAACTCGGCACTGTATACAGCTACCCGAGTTGTGGGGTTTTCAGCTATCTGCACACAGCTCCCCGAAAGATTTACAATCTTGAAACTCGGTATATGAGCTGATATGTGGTCCATGACCTACAAAAAAGAATCACCCCGATACGATAACCCATTCTGTGTTTAAAAAAGTGACTCAACATCATTGAAATCCTTTCGGCTGGCTGGCTGGGTGGCTTATACTACGCGGAGTGTTATAAGAGCCTACAGAGAAAACGGTTCATCTTAGAACTTTGAAACTTGGAGAACACTTAGATGTACCTCAGACGCAGAGCCTTTTGCTTTTAAAACCAAAATCGGGTGGCAAGGACCGGAGAAAATTAAATATTTGGATGTTAATCAAAACACGTAATTACTAAGGCGTGGTAATTTGTTCATGCTTAAAATTAAACATGCTTTTAACCATTATAAATATCAAGCGTCCAAAACACAAGGGGCTTAATTTGGGGGGACCATGGGCACCCTAAATAGTAAAAAAAAAAAAAATCGCTTCTCGCTGAATTTCGATGGAAAATTACATTTGAAATTTCAAAGGCAACAAGGTGTAATATCCCCCACAAAAAAAAATTGTAAAAAAAAAACGACAACCAAGCTCTCCTTCAAAGGTATTCAGCTGTGTGAATGATGTGAAAGATAGAAATTGAGCCAAGCTTTTCAGTCTTTCTCCCTAGTTTCGCATTGAAAATAAGTAAGATCATTTCGCTTTTGACGAGCGCCAAGATAACCATTTTCGTGGTAAAAATGTGAAATATAAAACTCAAAATCAAAAAAAAATTGCTTGGCCATTGAATTTTTAGAGTTCTTGTAACGCACTTGACTGATGCAATTTGATGTAAAGTTTAAAAATTATACTTTTTTACCACGAAAATGGTTGGCTTGGCGCTCCTCAACAGGATGATCTAACTTCTTTTCAATGCGAAACTAGGGAGAAAGAATGAAAAGCTTGGCTCAACTTCTATATCTCACAGCATTCACAGCCGAAGACTTTTGACGGAGAGCTTGGCTGCTGTTTTTTTAAAGATTTTTGTTTTAGTGGGGGATATGTATATATAAACAAAAAGCATGATTGTGTTCTTATAAGTTGGTGCATGCTAGCGCGGACTGGCTATAAGTGAGTGCTCCTCTTCGCGTCGGTGTGTCCTAATCCTCTCATCTCAAGGTCCTGACCCTACGTGTCCGTCCGTCACAGACCAGCCTGCGCACTGACCCTCATCCTAGGCGGTTCACTGCGCATCTCAACAGCAATACGTCATGTTGGTACATTATCGCCCTCGCCATCCATACCGACGGTGCTAATTTGTAAGAAAAATACATCAATTTCGTAGCAATTTGATCTATAGATTGCTCGTGGTATGATTGTAGGCGGTGTATTAAACTTAATTAAAGATTGTTGGTTGAATGTGTGTTCTTTGCATGCGATATTGAATGAGAACAAGGAGATATGTAACTAGTATTATTTATACCTAAATTCTAAATAGAAGATATATTTTCTTTTTTTTTAAGACTTTGTAGGCGGTGTATTAAACTTAACTAGGAAAACGCTAAAGTCCCGCCGCGTTGATGGTTGAGCTTTTTTAAAGTTTTTAGTTTGCGTGGGATATCTTTACTTTTGCAAGTGCTTTGTTTTGCTGCCTACGCATTGTAGGTGATTGTTGTCAAGTTTCTATTGTTTCTTGTCAATTGGTATTATTTACCGTAAAATACTTATATTAAAAGCTTTATTTCTATCAATTCTGGCTAGCTTTTTCAACTTTTTCTTTCAAAAGGTACTACATCACCATCTTAATGTCCATGTATAATATGAACGTTGTGGCCCCACCCATTTGGTCAGAATTTGCCCAAATGGCACGAAAATATCGTACAAAAAAATCAAAAAACTTATATTAAAAGCTTTATTTCTATAGATTCTGGCTAACTTTTTCACGTTTCTCTTTCAGAAAGCAATACATCACCATTACCTTAATGTCCATGTGAAATATGAACGTTGTAGCCCCACCCGTTTGGTCAGAATCGGCCCAAATGTCACGAAAATATCGCACTAAAAATCGAAAAAAATCGTAAAAGTACGATATTCATGAAAAATATTTCTTCGATTGTACCCAAAAACAATACACCTCTAAGTTCAGAGATTTCGAAGGTCCCCTCCAATTTTCATCAAGATCGGATATGCCGTTTGCCCGGTAGAGAGCGAACAAACAGACGGAAAAACAAAAAAACAAAAAAACAAAAAACACCCGAGCTAAATTTTTTGGGGGGTCGGTGAAATTGAAGTCTTCGCTTCGCTCATCCAATTAATGATTGCTGGGTGAATGTGTGTTCTTTGCATGCGATATTGAATGAGAACAAGGAGATATGTATAGTATATTAACCTAATCAATAAAAAGATCGGAGTCGGACAGCTATGATAAGCGAGCACGTGCTGTATAATTTGTTGAGGTCAAATTTCAACTGATCTGAATCTTCGTGCGACCGCTATCAGAGCCAAAAGTCCAGCTTCGTGCGATTTTCGTGCATGGTAACGTTCTTTGTTAAAATGTAATTTCCATCACACTACTTATCGGATCAAAATAAAATAGCATTATTCGTAACCGGAGACATTCAAATGATTTGCCACTTAGATTTGTCGCCGTTACTTGAAAAAAAATCTCGATTAACGGTTGTATAAACTTTTAGAAACGATTTGCCACAAACTTAATGCGATTCAATCTAGTACGAAGCTTGGTGATGGTCCAAATTTCAACCGATCGAACTCTTCGAACGTAGGCGAGACATACAACACAAAAAAAAAGCTAGTGACTATTTTCGCAGAGTCAATGGTAAACGCTTCCAATTGTTGGGTGAAATGTATGTTCTTTGCATGGATATTGAATGAAATAGAGATATGTAATAGATTATTGTATACCGACGAATTCTAAATAGAAGATCTCTAGATTGCTCGTGGTATGATTGTAGGCGGTGTATTAAACTTAATTAAGGATTGTTGGGTAAATGTGTGTTCTTTGCATGCGATATTGAATGAGAACAAGGAGATATGTAACTAGTATTATTTATACCTAAGTATGAATAAAAGATTGTTAATTGTTTTGTAAACGTTTAATTTCAGTGCCCGTCTATCTTTTCATAGGGCATCGAGTCATACAAAGTCCAGTTCGCCGCCCGAGCATGGTTGACCCGTGGGTCGCAACTTGGAGGTGGCACTTGGCACACGTGGCACACTTGGAGGTGACACATTGGCAGCAGCATGGTTGCGCGGTTGCTATTACCTCTACAAGCCCTACATCAATCAATTACCTCATTATGTAGAGTATAGGTCCCTAGGGATTGTGGAGGAGTCTCACACGACTGTGAAACACTCAATCCCGACCAGCCACATCCACTGGAAGCTTCATCACTCCCGAGAATAGGGGGGCACGCGTGCACTTCTTCTGTAAAACCTTGAAAAGTACGTTTTGACGCCAATCGTGCAAGAAAGTGCAGAATGACGATTGGAAAGGAAACCAAGAGATATGGTGTAAAAAGTTTTAATTTTATAATATCACATTTGATAATGTGAGTTAGAGAAAGAAACTTACTATATAGTATGTGTATGTGTTTCTTATTTGAGTTTAGATTCATTCAGGGTTATTGGAATGTTGGTGATGTAGCCCAACAACAAACGTGAAAAAGAACTATTGACTAATTCATTTTCTATTAATATATCTTAGTAATAAACAGGAAAATATGCAATGTTTTGGTACATCGTCAAGTTGAGATTGTTTACCATTTGAACGCAAATTTATGAAATCCGTGATTCTAACCGAGAAAGCATTAATCTTTTTCTTGTCCGCAGATGAATTGAGTCTGTTCGAAGCCGCAATCAAAGCAACAATAATTACCACACTGGCCGCTCGAGGCTATAGGCTTACCTGCGGGTTATATCTCGACTCCCACTCGCATTTCGATCTCCCCAAATTCCTACCGATATCGACCCATCTTTCCCACAGCCCACTCAGCTGCAATCCCATGTATGGTTACGCCCCAATATTAGTTGGTAACTACTTTTTATTGCGCATTACCGCCCATTTATCTCTCTGATATGAAGACGAGAGTGGAGTGAGGAAGACGAGTGATGGGATCGGACACTTACCGTGCGGGTTGCATACCGCACAAGGGGTCGTGAGATTCAAGTCATGTGTGGTTTAACCTACAGTTTGTGATTCATACGCGTTTTCTCGTGTTTCACGTTGAAGACAATGGAATAGGTCGTTTGTAAGTAGGCGACGCCTACCTATAGTTTAGCAATATTTATAACACGTTAGAGTGTAAAAAGATGAGAGATTTCAGATACGCCATGCCTTCTGCCTAAATGTTAAAGATTTGAATGGGTCATCTACAATGAACTTAACGACGGCAATGGCGATCATTTGCCACTCACACGATCACAAAGTGACAAAAAATGGGAGAGGGGGAGCAAACATGCTTAAGTGTAGCCTTGCAAATAAAAATATCTTTACACAATTTAATATATAATTATATAAGTTACATGTAAAGTATGGGCTAAATATAAAAACAATTAACTATTTACATTTCCTGATTCAAGCCTTTACTTTAAGCAGAATTTGACCTCAAATTAATCATCTGTCACTCTTAAGTTTTCTTTAGTTGATTCTCTATTCTCATCTATGTAGTTACCAGTAGCCCCATATAATACGGAAGACAAAATAATATGTTAAGCATTATTCTTCGTCTAATTGAATGGCTGCTATAGGATTCATGCAACTTAGAGCTTTGAAAAAACACACAAAGCATTTCGTCCGGGAGTGGCGCGAAGCATCTCACCTCCAAGTCTCGACGTGTTTCTACTTTTGAGAATACGCTTAGTGTCGAGATCAACATCCCCCACTAAGCACTTTCTTAGAAGCAGTACATCCAATTCTTCTAAGTGAGTTTCAATAGATGGTAGCTTGCAAGCTGATCTTCAACTTGCAGAATCGAGGCTAGAGCGATTACTTTTAGGCAGAATAATATTTGTGGCACGGTTTTGCATTGCCTCAAAGGACGAAATAATTATATGATATATATTTTAACAACAAAGACAAAGCTACGACTTGGTGGTATATTCAACCACCGGGTCCTGGATGTATTAATTTGTGGTTTCTATGACGTGTGTTCTTCTTCTTGCCTTGCTATTTGTGCATGAATGTAGTAAACTTTTAAATTTTGTCTCAATATTGCATTGTCCGTAGAATGTATCCCCCCAAAATACAAAAATTTGTAAAAAAGACGGTAGCCAAGCTCTCCTTCAAAAGTCTTCGGCTGTGAATGCTGTGAGATATAGAAGTTGAGCCAAGCTTTTTATTCTTTCTCCCTAGTTTCGCTTTTAAAATAAGTAAGATCATTTCGCCTGTTGACGAGCGCCAAGCCAACGATTTTTGTGGTAAAAAAGTAAAATTTTTAAACTCGAAATCATAAAAAAAATGACTTGGCCATGAACCAAATTCAATGGCCAAGTCATTTTTTTATGATTTCGAGTTTAAAAATTTTACTTTGTTACCACAAAAATCGTTGGCTTGGCGCTCGTCAACAGGCGAAATGATCTTACATATTTTCAAAGCGAAACTAGGGAGAAAGAATAAAAAGCTTGGCTCAACTTCTATATCTCACAGCATTCACAGCCGAAGACTTTTGAAGGAGAGCTTGGCTACCGTCTTTTTTACAAATTTTTGTATTTTGGGGGGATATCACATCTTTTTGTTGTTCGTTCGCTATCAAGGTGTGAATGATGGACTTTGAATGATTAAATTTGTTAAGTTCAAAGTTGTTTTTTTACATTTTTGGGCCCACGGTCCACCCAAAGATACCCCTTAAATAAATAGAATAAATAAATTTTATTTAGAGTCTACCCACTCAGTTTATATAATGATTTTCAGTGGGGACTTTAAATCAAGCGACCAAGCCAACCCTGCAGGCCCCGACGCAATCGACGAGTGAGCGATAACCAACCAAAGATCGATATTTTTAATAGGAAATATATCAATCAGTGGTATGGACAGTGCGAACATCCGCGGATCAACGCCAGAATCAACAAGGCCGATCCAGAACAACTCTGAAATTTATTATGTGCTTCGTTGCTAGGACGGCTCCAAAGTCACCGTTTACAAACTCCTAAGACAAGAACTGATAGACTTAAGTCTAAATCAGAAGTTAAAAAACTTCTGACTTGAGCGGGAATCGAACCCTGGCCCTTCTGCATTGGAAGCAGATACGCTAACAACAAGACCAACGCACTAGCATAAGCACTAGATATTTATAATGGTTAAGAGCATGTTTAATATCAAGCTTGTATACAAATTACTACGCCTGAGTAATTACGCGTTTTGATTATGCTAGGACGGCTCCAAAGTCACCATTTACAAACTCCTAAGACAAGAACTGATAGACTTAAGTCCAAATCAGAAGTTAAAAAACTTCTGACTTTAGCGGGAATCGAACCCTGGCCCGTCTGCATTGGAAGCAGATACGCTTACAACAAGACCAACGCACTAGCATAAGTTCTAGATATTTATAATGGTTAAGAGCATGTTTAATTTCAAGCTTGTACAAATTACTACGCCTGAGTAATTACGCGTTTTGATTTTGATTTTGATTTTGATTTTGATTTTCCCCGGTCCCAATTGCCCGGTTTTTGTTATATGAGGTACATCTGAGTGTGGCCCAAGTTTCAAAGTTCTAAGATGAACCGTTTTCTCGGTATAGCGTATTATTCATAAGAGTACGGAATTACCTACTTTTGATAATTTTGTTTTTTTCCGGTACCCGTTAACCAATTTTGCTGTTCCATATACAAAAGTGATAAAGAATGAGAGAAATCAAAATGTATTCCACGTTTGAAAACATCTCAGTTGTAGCGTTTTCTTTGAATGATTCATTTCTTAAAGTTCAGATATGTTTTTTTGTCATTTTTGGGCCCATGGTCCATCCCAAATTTAGCCCCTTGTGTTTTGGACGCAAGATATTTATAATGGTTAAGAGCATGTTAAATTTCAAGTTTGTACAAATTACCACGCCTTGGTAATTACGCGTTTTGATTATCATCCAAATTTTGATTTTCTCCGGTCCCTGTTACCCGATTTTGGTTTTGAAAGCAAAAGGCACTGCGTCTGAAATACACCTAAGTGTGGTCCAGATTCATAGTTCTAAGATTTACCGTTTTTCTCTGTAGGCTAAAGAACTCTCCGCGGAGAACTGCCACCCACCCACCCACCCACCCACTCACCAACCCACCCAACCACCAGCCACCAGCCACCAGCCACCACCCACCCTTAAGGAATTTGACGAAGTTGAGAGCCTTTTTTTAAAAACAGAACGAGTTGTAGGATCGGGGTGATTTTTTTTTTGGTATGTCATGGACCACATACCAGGTCATATACCGAGTTTCAAGATTGTAACTCTTTCGGGGCGGCGTGTGCAGATAGCTGAAAACCCCCCAACTCTTGTAGGTGTATATAGGGCCGGAGTTCGGTGTCGCCTAAGCATCGCATCGCTTGTCTGCCGGGCGACGACCGTCGCCCTAGATTTGTTTCTTTATTTGCACGTTGTATATTATAATATTTGTGTGATGTATGATGTGTATGATTATGTATGATTCTGTTGTAATTCGAAAAATATATAAATAAATCATAAATTTTAAATAAATAAATAAATAAATAAATAAATAAACAAATAAATAAATAAATAAATAAATACTAATAATTAATAGCTTCTAGAGCTAGTATGTTGTTTAAGGGCACTCAACAGTAGAGTTATCAGTGCCCACGTCAATTGTATTGGAATCTTCCAAATTTTCTTTTTCCATAATTGTGGATTACCACAATGTTTTCTTCTTTCCAATGGGAGGAACGTAAGGAGTGAGGATGTTGGATAGGATGGGTTAAACTGGGTGCGAACGGAGGAGTGCTCGTTGCAGAGAGGGCCGGCAAGTATGGAGAAGAAAAAAGTGAAAGAAGAAAATAAATATGAGTCAGGCCGTGTGAATGAAGAAAGGTGTGATAAAAAAGTTGCCCCCGAGAGCTCTTTTTGAAAACACGCACCCAACCATTAAAGTCCCCCCTTAGTTTTGGGGAAATACACTACCCCCCTTTAACTCAAAAGGCCAAACCACGAGAAGGTAGCGAGTTGGACTTTGAAGGCCCGCTTCTAGTGCTATATAAGCATATGACTTTTTTTATAAACATATTGTGTAAAATTTTTATGAGTAGTAGGCCTATGTGATTGGCCTACTGGCCGTGGTAACACGCACTCTTTCATGCTGTACTATCTGAATCCAAGCTTTCTTACGAGAAACTGTCTCAGCATGATACCCTTTCAATTTATTTTTTTTTTCAAAATCAAATTACCTAAAAACAAAAAAATACAAAAATTTAAAAATGTATCCCCGAAACATGAATGTGGTCGTAAAGCCCCGCCCCCGGGTTGGGCCCTATACAACCGTGAGAACCTCTAGGAAAAAATCGACAAAAAACAGGGATTTGCGGGCCCAAAAGAAACAATGCTCCCCCCGGGACTTTCCCCTGAGCTTTTTCTTTATTACTCCCAGCAGAGACGCGGCTGGACGAGAAACATTACGACACTAGGTAATTGAGAATGAGATCTGGAGTGATCCATTGCTGATATTGTACTGACTTTATTTATTTGATACCATCTAGGATCGACCAGAAGAAAATCAAGGAGTCTAATTGTTGCCACTACACCCAGCCCTTGATTTACACCTGGTCGAGGGTATACTTCGATATTTCGTATATATTTATGTTTGTCATGAGGTAATAGTTGTTCGAGATACTTATCCCGACTGCATGGGAATCGGGCCTTACAACTAATGCTCTACGAATGATAGCTCTTGAAATTTTAGGTGACACAAAGACAAACACAAAGACAAACACAAACACAAACACTAACACAAACACAAACCCACAAAACACAAACAAAAAACCCCAAAAAAAAACACAACACAAAACACAAACAAAAAAACAAAACACAAAAAAAAACCCCAAAACACTAACACTAACCAAAAACACTAACCCCAAACACTATCACAAACACAAACACTTATACTAACACTAAACTAAACTAACACTAACACTAAATTAACACAAACCCACAAAACACTAACACAAACACTCCCACTAACACTAACACTAAAAAAAAAACAAAAACAAAAAAACACAAACAAAAACACAAAAAACAACAAAAACAAAAAACACAAACACAAAAAAAAAAAACAAAACAAAAAAAAACAAAAAAACACAAACAAAAAACAAAAAACCCTAACACAAACCATTTAACACTAACACTAACACAACACAACACTAACACAACCCACTAACACTAAAAACAAACCCCAAAAACACTAACCAAACTAACACTAACACTAAACAAACCCTAACACAAACCCTAACACAAACATTTAAAAAACTAAACAAACACTAACATAAAACAACCCAACCACTACACAAAAAACTAACACTAACACCAGCACTCCCACAAACAAAACACTAAAAAATCCCACAAACAACTAACACTAACACTAACACTAAAACATAACACAAACACAAACACATTTAACCCACAAACCCAAAAACACTAACCCCAAACCCCTTACACTAACACAAACCCTAACCTAACACTAAAACTAACCTAAAAAAAAACACAACCCAAAAAAAAAACACTAACCTAACATAACACTAAAAAAAAACAAAAACAAAAAACACTAACCCAAACCAAACTCAAACACAAATTTAAAACCAAACATTTAAACACTAACACTAATTTAAAACAAAAACCCAAAAACCCCACAAACACAAACACAAACACAAACTAAAAACACAACCCCAAACACTAACCCCACTAACCCCAAAACTAACACTAAAACAACCCACTAACACTAAACAAACACTAAAAAATAACCTAACACAACACTAACCAAACACTAAAAACTAAAAACAAACCCACAAAAAAAAACAAAAACAAAAAACAAACAAAAACACTATCAGAAACACAAACCCCCAAATGAAACCCAAACACAAACAAAAAAACAAAAAACACAAAACACTTACACAAAACAAACCACAAAACCAAAAAAACACTAACACAAACCCAAACACTAACACTAACACAAAACCAACACAAACCTAACCCCTAACACAACACTAACACTAACACTTACACAAACACTAACAAAAACACTAAAAACTAACCCTAAAACAAAACCCAAAAAAACCAAAAAAACAAACACAACCAAACAAAAACCAAAAAACAAACACAAACACAAACAAACAAAAACACAAACCAAACTAAAAACACAAACCAAAAACAAAAACACTATCACAAAAAAAACACAAACACAAAAACCTGTAAGTGAACATAAAATACACTCTCTAGCAATACGACTTCTCTGCTATTCACATTTTTAAAACCTGCGTGGCATGGTGACATCGTGGGGGGATGCGACGTCTTCAAGTTCAAAATCAAAGTAAAATTCTAAACCCAACCCTAAATCGTTTTTTCGTCCCCCTGGGTTTTATTTAGACAAAAACCTTTTTGAAAACCCCAAAAATCCACATTAAAGACCCTTTTAAAAATCTCTTAGAAATTAACAAAAACCGCATTTTTTAAAACGCTTGCAGGCATCATGCACGTTACCTTCATCCCGAGCCCGCGTGCAACCAAGCCTAAAACAAACTTTATCCACACCAAAACACACACAACGTCACTCAACATTACTGATTCCGAACAAATTGGATTCATAAATTAGATTGTGGACGTCCTAAATCGTTCCTACGGCCGATATTTTCCTTGGCTAAATCGCTTGAGGCTGTTACAACTTATCAAGACGCTACACAGGTGGTAGCATGAACACATATTACGACCATAGGCTACTAGCTCCAGAGATAAATTCACGCAAAAACGTTGGACCACTTTGCACAAAAAATACGTATAGCCTGAAGAAATGATTGATTAGCATGAAATGTATAAAGTAAATTAAACGGTGAATTCAGCACGCCACGTAGGAGGTATGGCTAGTAAAGTATAATATGCACGAGTATCAATAACAATATAATAAAAATACTTTTTTTTTGGTCTGAGAAAACCATAATGTATAATGTTAAGTAATTATTTTTTGTTATAACGTTTAATGTTATTCGAGGATTTGAGTAAAGGGTGTATTAGTCGAGGTTATTATTTGATTGATTGATTGATTGTTTGTTTGATTGATTGATTAATTGTTTGATTGATGGAGATTGGGAAAATTTAAATTTAAATTTATTGGGCTGATTGATTTATTGGGGTTGATTGGATTTATTTATTGGAAATTTATTTATTTTATTATTTATTTAAATTTTTGATGTTATTTTATTTACCCCGAAAAAATGTGGTTCACTAAGACGTAGTGCTGGTCCTAGTATAGTATCGTTACTAATGTGCTCGTTTTTTTTCAGGGTTAGAACAGATGGTTTGTATTTCTCCAGTTCATATATAGAGCCATCAAAGTCCAACTCGCAACCTTCCCATGGTTTGGCCCGAGAGTAGGGGAGTTTCACCGAGGCCGTCGCTAACGTACGAAGTGAGTATAGCGAGGGGCCCCGGGTTTTACTCCCTGGGAAAAAAATGGCGAGGGTCTGGGTCTTCGTCGGGGGAAATTTCCCCCTTTCCCCCTTTATACCTCCCCGACGGCGGGCGGGCAAAAGACAACACGGACGGATGACGACACAGACGAAGACGACCACGACGGGGGGGGGAACCCTGCCCTCTCCATTTTTATGCAGGGCTGGTTTTGACCAGCAAAGGCCTTCCACCCCGCATCCCACCGCCGGACCGCGCACCCCTTTTCGATTTCCCCCCTTGGAAAGAAGTATGCTGGTGAAAAAACTACACTTATAGAAATTGGTTTTTTTCTTGAGGCGCGAAAAAATTTAGCTGTTAAAGCGCCCTAAAAAAACCCTAAAACTAAAACAAAATATTAAAATTATCTTAAAATTATCGCGTCACCTCAGCCAACTCTGAAACAATTTTCAAAAGAAACAGGGCGTCCGCCTACTAAGTAATAGTTATATTTTATTTAAATTTGATAAGTTATTTAATAGTAAATAGCAATAATGCAAAATAATATTGTAACAATTGTATTAACATGTGCAGGAAGTCTTGACCACGATAGTGCTTCTTTTATTTGTACAATCCAATTTTCCCAGTTTTTTTCTTGTTCAATGTTTTGCTAAAGTCAGAAGTTGTTTTTAAATTCTGATTTGGTCCATCAGTTTTGTCTTAGGGGAAATTTTTTAAAAAAAGGTTTTCTTTTAAGCCGTCCTAAAAACCCGGGGCACATAATAAATTTAAAAATGGTTCGGGAAACGGTTTGGTTTTATTTTGGGGTTGATCCGCGGGGTTACTATTCCACTGTTTCCCTACCCCTGATTGCTATATTTTCCTATTACAAAAATTGATCTTTGGTTGATTATCGCTCAATCGTCGATTGCATCGGGGCCTCTAGGGCTGGCTTGGTCGCTTTGATTTACTGTCCCCCACTGAAAAGTGGGTAGACTCTAAATACGGATGTTTTTATTTATTTATTTATTTATTTATTCATGTAGACCTACATCGTCAATTTTACGTAACATCTTACCTACTTAGTGTTAATGTCCCTGGCTACTATTTACCATTTTACGATGTGTGGACACCAAAAAAGTGTAAATAAAAGAAAAAATAATTAAAAAAATTAACTACCCAAATAAACAGGAAAAAAAGGGCTACGTTTTTCTCCCTTTATGATGGGACATTACTCAAACCATCAGCCGTCAGCCATCAGTCACCGACACATCCGCTAAAACAAAGCAAGGATATGTTGGCATAGATGATATTGTTTTACAGTCTCGTGTCATTGACTCATTGACCATACTTAATTAAAGTGCTATTATCAGAAATGCGGCGTGCCGTGTCTGAAACTAGACTGTTGCTCGTGGTCGGTGGAATGTAAACAATTAACCATTAGGTTATTGGTTTACTGACGCAGCACCTGATGTGCTAACTCAGCTGAGTAAACAACCTGGCCTGGGATGATGCAACATTTAAAAATTATTAGATATTATTGGATGAGTTTGATGAGTTTGGCGACTTATATTGCTGCAGCGGGGGTAATCTACCAAAATTAATGTAGAACTGGCTGAAACTCAGTTGTTGTTTGTTGTGTTCATTCTCTATTAAAAGTGTTGAAAAGAGTGTTTTGTAACCATTTTGGATCAAATTAAAATAACATTGAAAATACAGATCTTGGTATTGATGCATACGAATAGGAATCCAATCCTAACACCTTATGTGATTATACGATGGTACTACTATACACACAAATGAAAAGAATAGTTCCACTGGGGATTGACCTTTAAGGGCATTTCCCCTGTGGGGCGCAAAATTAAATCCCTAGACACCCTAATTAACCAAAAAGATCGGGGAACGGGGATCGTCGCTGATTTGGGGGCCTCCCCCGGTTTCCTGATTTCCTGGGGCTGGGGCGCATGTCGAGAAATAGTTCCCTGGGGGCTGACTCAAGGCCTCCCAAATGTGTGGGCGCAAGTAAATCATAGGGCACACCGTAATATAACCAAAAAAGATACGGGGAAAACGGGGGACTCGTTTCCCCTGATGGTGGCCTTCCCCGGGGGTTTTCCCATTTCCTGGGGCCCGGGTCGCCTGTCGTAGAAAAAAGGGGTTCCAAATGGGGGCTGAAACCCCAAGGCCTCCCCTGTGTGGGCGCAAGTAATCATGAAAACCCCTAATATAACCCCGAAAGATCGGGAAGCGGAGGATCGTCGCTGATGGTGGGCCCCCTCGGGGTTCCTGGGGTGCCGGGGGTGGGTCGCATGTCGTAGATAATAGTTTCCCCTGGGGACGACCTAAAGGGCCCCCCACTGTGTGGGCGCAAAATCTCAAGACACACCGTATTATAACCCAAAAAAAAGATACGGGGAAAACGGAGGACTTCCCCTCCCCGATGGTGGGCCCCCTCGGTGTTCCTGAGTGCCTGGCGCTTGGGGCGCTGTCCCTAAAATAATGGTCCCACTGGGGAATGACCCAAGGCCTCCCCCTGGGGTTTGGGGGGGCAAGTACTCAAAACACACCGTAAAAATAAACCCAAAAAAGAAAAAGGGAAAACGGAGGACTCGTCGTGAATGGTGGTCTCCCCGGGGGTTTCCCGGGTGCCTGGGCGCTGGGGCGCAATGTCGTAAATAATAGTTTTCCCCTGGGGGTTGACCTCAAGGCCCCCACTTGGTGGGCGCAAGTAAATCAAGACACCCCCGTAAATAACCAAGAAAGATACGGGAAAACGGAGGAAACGTCGCCGAAGTGGCCTCCCGGGGTTTCCCGAGTGCCCGGCGCTGGGGGCGGGATGTCGTAGATAAAAGTTTCCCCTGGGGGGGTTTACCCAAGGCCTCCCTGTTTTTGGGCGCAAAGTACTCATGACCCCACCGATTAAAAACCCAAAAGATACGGGGAAACGGAGGGGCTTTGTCGCTGTGGGCCTCCTCGGTGTTTTGAAGTTCCGGGGCTGGGGGCGCCCTGTCGTAGATAATAGGCCCCTGGGGGCTGACCTCAAGGGGCCCCCACTGTGTGGGGGGCAAGACTCAAGACACCCGTTTAAAAAAACCAAGAAAGAACGGGAAGCGGGGGGACTCGGGCGCGATGGGGGGCCCCTCCTCGGTGTTCCTGAGTGCCTGGCGCTGGGTCGCATGTCGTAGATAATAGTTCCACTGGGGACTGACCTCAAGGCCTCCACTGTGTGGGCGCAAGTACTCATAGACACACCGTAATATAACCAAGAAAGATACGGGAAGCGGAGGACTCGTCGCTGATGGTGGCCTCCTCGGTGTTCCTGAGTGCCTGGCGCTGGGTCGCATGTCGTAGATAATAGTTCCACCACATCCATCCATCCATCCATCCATCCATCCATCCATCCATCCATCCATCCATCCATCCATCCATCCATCCATCCATCCATCCATCCATCTATTTATCTATCCTCCCCGCATCTCCTCCTCAACCAGAATGGTGCATAATGGCATTACGGTTGTCGCGCCATAATTTAAAAATACTTTAAATCTTGGATAGCAAGTAGATAACAACTTGGATAACAACCAATGCCCATTTTATAAACAGCCTTAAAAAACATTTCACAAGAATAATATTTTGGTAGACGAGGTGAATTGTTTACCTTTCAAAGTCTAACTCGCTACCATCCCGTGGTTTGGCCTGTGAGTAGGAGAGTAGTGTATTCCCCAAAACTTAGGGCGAGCTCTGGCCGTTTGGGGTGCGTGTTTCAGAGAGAGCTCTCGCGCAACTTTTTATCACACCTTTCTTCATTCACACAGCCTTACTCATATTTATTTTCTTCTTTCACTTTTTTCGTCTCCATGCTTGCCGGCCCTGTCTGCAACGAGCACTCCTCCGTTCCCACCCAGTTTTACCGGTTTTACCCATCCTATCCAACATCCTCACTCCTTCCCATTAACCCTCCTCGTCTTCCCTTACGTTCCATCCATTGGAAAGAAAAAACATGGTGGTAATCCACAATTATGGAAAAAGGGAATTTGGGAAGATTCCAATACAATTGACATGAGCACTGATAACTCCTACTGTTGAGTGCCCTAAAACAACATTGACTAACTAACTAACTTCGAGAAAACAAAACTGATATTCGTGAGTCGGTCATCTTGCTGACAGCTGCTGAGTTCACTTGGCTCTAGGTCAACACAACGAGTCAATAATTGAGCAACTATGCAGTATAATGTTTCGCTCTTGGTCTGATAACTGGAAAGTTGACGGAATGAAAAGGGGCCAAATACACAACAGAGACTTGTTATTTGTGAGGGGACAAATCTGTCACATTTCCGTCAGTTTAGTTGTCGACACTACCTGCTGAAATCCCTGTCAATCGCGGCCCGGCGTCAACGAAAACCACACATGATTAAACGCAATAAAAGAGGATATTATGAGCAGGAAGTGTAGACAAGCTAGCATCGGATTGACTTTAATAAATGAAAGTTGTTATTGGGAAATTAAAATGTGAATATTGAAATATGACAATATAAACAATTCAGTGCTCAAAATGTATGAACGGTTTTCAGTAATGTTCATACTGTGGGTTAAAGTTATCTTTTGTCTCGCCCACACAACAAAATGTATATATTTTTTAAATACGATATGTTACATATATTATTTCAGGACCTGTACCGGTCGGTACCTTAATCCAACACAATATTCGAGGCAATTTAATGAACTCCATAATCCACAACTTATATAAACACGAATAAAATAATACAAATTATTGAACTGTAGCTTGTGAGTGGTGATATTCGAACTTTTTTCGCAGGAATACCCCCTGCGGGATTTACCCTCTACTTTTCTCAGGCGACTAAAATGTACAAGAGGGCTGTTAGTAGGACCTCGACAATGAGTGAGGAAAACCTTGTAGTACACGCAATGAAGTTTTTTTCTGAAAAAATTCCGGGCAATCTGAATTTTTGCACAGACCTTCCAGAAAGCGTCCGTAAAGAAAAAAAGTCCCCAAAAATCGGACTGGAGCGTCGGCCTCCATCTTGGAGAATGTCTGCACAAAAGTGGTTGTTTTGTTTATCTTCAAAATGGCGGAAGATAGACAAAATTTTCAGCAGCAAAAATATTCCTCACATAATTTCCTACGAGAATGGTGTCAACCACATTTTCGGAAGTGACAACGGTTACATAACAAAATCATGGTTTGTTTGATGCTTGGAGTACCAGCTGATTTCCTCATTTTCGCGCCCAGTATCAAACAATGCCCGATAAATCCGTTAGAAATCGATTTAAACATAAAAGGACTATTGTACGATGTTCATGAAAGCTTACATTCGTATTTTTTTGCGGCCAACGCTACAGTACGATTTTTGGGGACTATCTTGCCTTTGTTAGGACGTTTTCTGGAATGTCTGTGCAAAAATTCAAATTGCCCGGAATTTTTGTAGAAAAAAAACTTTGTTGCATGTCCTACAAGGTTTTCCCCACTCATTGGCGAAGTCCTTGTACATTTAAGTCACCCGAGAAAAATCTAGGTTTAAATATCACCACTCACAAGCTAAAGTTCAATAATTTGTATTATTTTATTTTATTCATGTTTATATAAGTTGTGGATTCGTGAAGGATTCTGGATGGTCTGTGGAAAAATTCAACTTCCCTGGAATTTTTGTTAAGTCATCTATCTTAGTAAACACTAAACAACATACTTTTTCTCGATTTGGTTGATCGGGAAACACTCCCGTAGGTGTAAATGTTATTATTTAATACGATCCAGAAATTTTAAAAAAAAGTCCGCCCCGACCCGTCCTGGTGGTCTAGGGGTTAAGACGCTCATCTGGAATGTGGGAGATCCGTGGTTCGAGTCCCGGTCGGGGCGGACTTTTTTAATTTCTGGATCGTATTAAATAATAACATACTTTTTATTAAAACATGACGAAAACGTCACGAAGATGAGCGTTAGTACTTTTCGAACTAAACCAACATTGTTGTTTAACTACATTTTTGATTTGTTTCTTGAAATTGGTCCCATTAGGTAAACCAAAGGGAATGTAAACATAGACCAACAACATTTGTTATGCACTCAGACAGGTGATGTTTACTACTAGGGAAACGTCAGAGTCGTTGTTAGACGAATGAGTGAGCCATGTGTTGAGTACCCGGTAACATTCCTTTTCTTCCTTCTACCTTAGGCCTCCCTAGCCTATCATTGGCTACAGTGGAGCATTATGGACTAAACTATGGCCTAAACATACCCCATTATTTATACGAATATAATTATCAAACTTAAATGCAAACGTTCCCGGGTATTCAACACATGACTCGCTCACTCGTCTAACAACGACTTTGGCGTTTCCCTAGTCTAGTTGGCTAAAGCGCCCTTATAGCAGAAATGTGGGAGACATGGGTTCAATCCCCTGGTCGGGAAAGATTTTGTAATTTCTGGAGTGTATTTAAAAAATTATTAAACTTGTTTCGAAATGTATATAACGCAGTGTAGTTCATCATCTGTGGCAATAAGGCCCTACTATGATAAACATAGCCAGTACGAAATACGTGTAAATATTGCAAGGTTTATTCAATCTACGAGCGGAATTTGGGGGTACCTTGACGTGCAACATTTGATAGACCTTGCATGGGCACGGCATTTCACGGCCAGGCGAATAACAAACAAAAATTATCTTTTCAAAATCTAAACCATTATCGTTAAAAAAAATTCTAAACATTTAAAGACTATTTTTCAATTTATTATTTTATTGTAGATTTAAATCGCAATGGATCTTGCTGATTTTGTTAGCAGTTCTCAGTAAACTCGTACCAGATGTCTGTTTAAAATTTCAGCGCAATCTGTTCAGCGATTCGGCTGATTTTCAACGTACACATACACACGCAGACTAACGGAAATGGAGACCACTCCGTTCGCTGCGCTCACTCGTTTAATAATATATGATTTGTTTCCTGAAATGAGTCCCATTAGGTAAACCAAAAAGAATGTAAACATTGACCTACAACATTTGTTATGCACTCAGACAGGTGATGTTTACTATAATATAAAGGTTTGTTTCTTGGGAAATTTGGGCTCAATAAGGGAAACCAAAGAAAGTAAACATTGAACCCACAAAATTTGTTTGCACTCAAACAGGGGGAATTTTTACTATAAAAATATAATTACTTTTTTGAATTTGGTCCCCCAATAAGGTTAAACCAAAAAAGAAATTAAAAATTGCCGTCAACTTTGTTTGCACTCAGACAGGTATGTTTTTTCTATAAAATAGGGTTTGTTTCTCGAAATTTGGGCCCCTAAGTAAACCAAAAAGAAGTTTAAATTTACCACAACATTTGTTATGCAAACCCGACAGGTGATGTTTACTATAATTAGGGGTTTGTTTTCCGGGTTTTGGGCCCCTTAAGTAAAAAAATAGAATGTAAAAATTTTACCTACAAAAATTTTGTTTTTTGACCCCCAAAAAGGGGATGTTCCTTTAAAAAATGATTTTGCTTCTTTTAATTTTGGGCCCGGGTAAGGGAAAACCAAAAAAATGTAAACATTGACCTACAACATTTGTTTTGCCAAATCAGACTTGGGGGATGTTTTCTAAATATTGATTTTTTTTTGAATTTTTGGGCCCAAATTAAATAAACCAAATAGAATGTGAATTGGGCCAAACCTTTTTTTCCTCAGACAAGGGGATGTTTTCTATAATATATGATAAGTTTCCCCGAATTTTGGCAAAATAAAAAACCAAATAGACTTTAAAAAATTGCCCTCCCCAAAATTTGTTATCCCCTCAGGCAGGTGATTTTTTTCTATAATAATGATTAGTTTCTTGAATTTGGTCCCCAAAAGGGAAACCAAAAAGAATGTAAAACTTGGGGCCTAAAAACATTTGTTTTTCCTCGACAGGTTGTGTTTTTCTATAATATATGAATTTTATTCTTTAATTTGGGCTCAATTGGGAAACCCCCCTAGTTTAAAACCTTTTACCCCCCAAATTTGTTATGCACTCGACAGGGATGTTTAAAAATTTATGATGTTTTTGAATTTGGTCCCCAAAGGTAAACCAAAAAAAAATGTAAAAATTCCTACAAAAATTTTTTTGCCCCGACAGGGTTTTTTTACTATAAATTTTTTGAAATTTTTGAAATTTGGGCCCAAAAGGTAAACCCTAAATGTCTTGCCTACAAAAATTTGTTTTTCCTCAGACAGGTAATTTTTACATAATAATTTTTTTGTTTTTGAATTTGGTCCCTTAGGGCTAAAAAGAATTAAAAATTGACCTACAACTTTTTTTTTGCCTCGACAGGGGATGTTCACTAAAAATTTTATGATTAGTTTTTTTGAATTTGGACTCAAAAGGGAAACCCCAATAGAATGTAAAAATTGACCTACACATTTTTATGCACTCGACAGGTTTTTGTTTCCCAAATATATGTTTTTGGGTTCTTGGGAAATTTGGTTTCCCCCTAGGGAAACCCAAAAAGAATGAAACATTGACCCACACCCTTTGTTTGCCCTCAGACAGGTAATTTTTTTCTAAATATATGATTATTTTTTTGAATTTTGGGCCCCCTTAGGTAAACTAAAAAAGAATTAAAAAAATTTACCTACCAAAATTTGTTATGCACTCGGGCCGGTGATGTTTTACTAAAATATATGATTAGTTTTTTTAAATTTTTCTCAAAAGGGGAAAACCCAAAAAGGGAAAGTAAAAAAATTTCCTACAACATTTGTTTTTTGCACCAACAGGTGAAATTAACTTAATAAAAATTTTTTTCTTGGGTTTTTCCCCATAGGTAAACCAAAAAGAAAGTAAAAATTTAAAACAACCCTTTTTTTATCCCCTCAGACAGGTATATATATAAATATTTTGATTGGGGTTTTTTAAAATTTTGGGGCCCAAAAAATTTAAAATACATTAAAAAATGTAATCAATTTTTCCACAACATTTTTTGCACCCGACAGGTGATGGGTTTACTATAAAATTTATAATTTTTTTCGAATTTTGGTTTCCAATTAAAGGGAAAACCCAAAAAGAATGTAAACATTTACCCACAACACTCGTTATGCAACTCCAGGGGTTTTTAAATATAAAATTTTGATTTGTTTTTCGAATTTGGTCCCCAAAAGGGAAAAACCCCAAAAAAAGGGAAAAACCCCCGGGAATCCCTTTGTTATGCACCGACGGGGATGTGTACATAATAAAAGATAATTTTCCCCGTTTTTTTTCCCAATAGGAAAACCAAAAAGAATGTAAACATTGTCCCACAAAAATTTTTTTTATGCACTCGACAGGGGGTTTTCCTATAAAATAATTAGTTTTCCGAATTTTCGTCCCCCAAAAGGTAAAAAAAAAATAAGGGAAAAAATTGCCCACAAAATTGTTAGCACTCAGACTGGTTTATGTTTAATATAACACAAATTTGGTTTTTTTGAAATTTTGGGCCCATTAGGTAAAAACCCAAAAAGAATGTAAAAATTGCCTACAAAATTTTTTATGGGACTCAGAAGGTTTGTTTTTACTATAATATAGGGTTTGATTCTTGAAATTTTTGGGCCCCCAAAAGGTAAAAAAAATAGAAAAGTAAAAGTTTTACCTCAAATTTGTTTTTGCACTCAGACGGTAATTTTTTCTATAAAATATGATTAGTTTTTTTGAATTTGGGGCCCCATTAGGTAAACTAAAAAGAATGTAACCCTTGGGGGGGAACCCCCAAAATTTTTTTATGCACTCAGAGGTGATGTTCACTTAAAAATTATTAATTTTTTGAATTTGGGCTCAAAAGGAAACCAAAAAGAAAGTAAACATTGACCTACAACATTTGTTATGCACTCCGACAGGTAATTTTTTTTCTATAATTTTATGTTTCCTTTAAATTGGGCCCTTTTGGTTTAAAAAATAGAAAGGGTTTAAAATTGACCTTACAATTTTTCCCCCAACGGTGTGTTCACTTAAAATTGATTGTTTTCTTGAATTTTTTTCTCAAAAAGGTAAAACCAAAAAGAAAGTAAAAATTTTCCCCCCCATTTTGTTATGGGACTCAGACCCGGTGTTTTTAACTATAAACAAGATTTTTTTTTTTGAATTTGGGCCCCCATGGTAAAACCCAAAAAGAATGTAAACATTATATACAAAATTTGTTATGACCAGGCCGGGGAATATATATATAATTATGAAAAAGTTTCTCAAAATTTTGGGCCCCAAAAGGTTAAAATTAATTAATTGAATCTTTACCTCCCAAAATTTGTTTAAAAAGCACTTTAGACAGGGGGATGTTTTTCTATAATAAATAAATTTCTCGAATTTTTGGGCCCAATGGTAAAAAACCCAAAAAGAAAAGTAAACAATGACCTACAACACTCGTTATGGGACTCAGACGGTGATTTTTAAATATATTAAAGATTTTTTCTCGAATTTGGGCCCAATAGGGAAACCAAAGGGGAAAGTAAAAATTGAAAACAACATTTTTTTTTGGGGACTCAGACAGGTATTATATAAATTTTATATTATATATATATGATTAGTTTTCCCCAAATTTGGTTCCCAAATATAAACAAATAAAGGAAACATTTTCCTACAACATTTGTATGCACTCAGACAGGGTTTTGGGTTTTTTTTAATATATTTAAAGTTTTTCGAAATTGTTCTTAAAAGGTAAAAGGGAAAAGAATGTAAAATTGGGCCTCAAATTTGTTATGGGACTCAGACAGTGTGTTAACTATAAAATATGATTAGTTTTTCGAAAAATTTGGGGCTTTAGGTAAAACCAAAAATGTAAAAAGACCCAGAAAATTTTTTATGCAACAAAGGTTTAGTTTTATAATAATGATTAGTTTCTTGAAATTTTGGGCCCAATAGGGAAACCCAAAAGTGTAACATTGACCACCCAAAATTTGTTATGCCCTCAGAGGGGGATGTTTCTATAATTTTATGATTAGTTTCTCAAATTTTGGTCCCAAATCGGTAACCCAAAAAGAAAGTAAAAAATTGCCTACAACTTTTTTTTGAAACGACAGGATTTTCTATAATACAAGTTTTTTTTTTGAAATTTTGGGCCCATTGGTAAACCCCAAAAAAAAATGTAAACATTGAACCAACATCAAATTTTTTTGGGCCTTTGGGGAGGTGATGTTTACTTAAAACAAAATTTTTTTTTCTTTAATTTGGCTCCAAAAGGGTTTAAACCAAATAGAATTTTAAACATTGACCTACAAAATTTTTTTATGGGACTCAGGGAGGTGATGTTTATTAAAATTGGGGAAATTTGGGTTTTTTGAGTTTTTTTGGGGTTGGTTTTTTTAAAGGTGGGGGTTTTTTACAACATTTTTTATTGGGGGGGGCCTGGGAACGGGGGGATTTTTTCTTAAAATATATGTTGTTTTCTTATTTTGGCCCAAAATAAAACCCAAAAAAGGAATGTTTTTTAAAATTGCCTTCCATCGTTATGCATTTTAAAGGTATGTTTTCCCCCTTTAATTAGAATTTGTTTAAAGAATTTGGCCCAATAGTACCCCAAAAAATTTTAAAATTGATTATACCATTTTTAGAAAGGGGAAGGGGGATGGGGGTACTATAATTTAAAAATAAGGTTTGGGGGGTTTGGGGTTTTAAAGGGAAACCAAATGAAAATGTTAAAAAATTGGGGGCCCCAAAAAGAAGGTCGGGGGTGTTAAATATTAAAATGAAGCTGTTTTTCCCCGGGGGAAACCAAATGGGGAAGGGGGGCATTTGGGTCAAAATTGTTAAGGGACTGGGGCGGGGGGGGTTTTAATAATAACAAAGGGTTTGTTTTGGAAAAGGTCCCTTAGGGGGGGAAACCAAAAGTAGGGGAAAATTCATTGGGGGGGTAAAATTTGTTAATGCACTTAGCAGGTGTTTACTATTAAAATAAGGGGGGGGGACCGGAAAAAAAGGGGGGGTGAATAAGGGGGGAAAAAGGGGGGAAAAAGTTGAAACCTTAAAACATTTTTGGGGTTTCAGGGAAGGGTAATTTTTTAAATATAAAAATTTTTGGAATTTTTTTTTTTTATTGAATTTTGGTTTTCCCCCAGGGCTAAAAATTTTAAAAATTTAACCCACCTTTTTTTTGCACTCAACGGTGAAAGTTCACTAAAAAATTTTGATTAGTTTCTTGAAATTTTGGCTCTGGGAAACCAAAAGAATTAAACTTGACCTACAACATTTGTTTTTGGGCCCCAGACAGGTTTTTTGTTAACTTAAAATATGATTTGATTCTTGAATTTGGGCCCAAAAAGGTTAAACCCAAAAGAAAAGTAAAAATTGAAACCCACAAAATTTGTTATGCACTCAGACAGGTAAATTTTTCTATAAATATGTTATTTTTTTGAAATTGGTCCCATTTGGGAAACTAAATAGAATGTAAACTTGACCTACAACATTTGTTTGCACTCAGACAGGGGATGTTTTACTAAAATATGATTAGTTTTTTTTGAATTTTGGGCCAATAGGTAAAAACCAAAAAAATGTAAAATTTACCTACAACATTTTTTATGACTCAGAACAGTTTATGTTAATAAATACAAGATTTTTTTCTTGAATTTGGTCCCCAAAAGGGAAACCGAATAGGTGTAAAAAATTGATAAAACAAAATTTGTTAACCCTCCCGACAGGGATATATATATATAATATATGATGTTTCTCAAATTTTTGGGCCCAATAGGGAAACTTTAAAAGAATGTAATCATTATCTACAACATTTTTTATGCACTCAGACAGGTGTGTTTTTCTATAATATATGATAAGTTTTTTCCCAAAATTTTTTTCCCAATAGGTAAAAAAAATAGAAAGTAAACCCAAAGACCTACAAAACTCGTTATGGGACTCGGGCAGGTGATGTTTAATATAATAATGATTTTTTCTCGAATTTGGTCCCCAAAATAAACCAAATGGAAGTAAAAAATTTATATCCCAAAATTTGTTTTGCACCAGACAGGTATATATTTTATAAAGATTAGTTTTTTCAAAAATTTTGGGCCCAATAGGTAAAATAAATAGAATGTAATCATTTCCTACAACATTTGTATCACTCAGACAGGTGATTTTTTCTATAATATTGTAAGTTTCTCGAAATTTGGGCTTAATGGTTTAAAACCCAATAGAATGTAAAAATTGGAAACCCAGAAATTTGTTATGACAACAGACAGGTGATGTTTACTATAATTAAAAAGATTAGTTTCTTGAATTTGGTCCCCCAAAATTTAAAACCCAAAAAGAATGTAAAAATTGCCAACAAAATTTGTTATGCCTCAGAAAAGGTGATGTTAACTATATATATGATTAGTTTCTCAAATTTTGGGCCCAATAGGGAAACCAAATAGAATGTAAAAAAATTTACCTACAACATTTGTTATAAAACAGACAGGTGATGTTTACTATAATACAAAATTTGTTTCTTGAATTTGGTCCCAATAGGTTTAACCCCAAATTTGAAATGTAAAAATTGACCTACAAAAATTTGTTATGCAAATCAGACAGGTGAGTTAACAAAAATATAGGGTTAGTTTTTCAAAATTTGGTCCCAATAGGAAACCAAATAGAATGGGAAAAAATTTACCTAAACATTTTTTAAAAACAACCCAAAGGGGTGGTTTTCTATAAACAAGATTTGTTTTTTGAATTTTTGGGCCCATTGGTAAACCCAAATAGAATGTAAACATTGACCTACAACATTTTTTATGCCCCTCCGGCAGGTATGTTTACTATAAAAACAAGATTTGTTTTCTTGATTTGGGTCCCCAAAAGGTAAACCAAATAGAATGTAAACATTGACCTACAACATTTGTTTATGCCCTCCCGACGGGGGATTTTTCCCCCGGGAAATATATGATTTTGTTTCTTGAATTTGGTCCCCAAAAGGTAAACCAAAAAGAAGTAAACATTTACCTACAACATTTGTTTTTGCACTCAACAAAGGGGATGTTTTCCCATTATAAAATATGATTTTTTCTTAATTTTTGGGCCAATGGGAACCAATGAATGTAAAAATTTTACCTACAACATTTGTTATGGGACTCAGACAGGGATTTTTCGTAAATAAAAAGATTTTTCTTGAATTTGGGCTCAATAGGTAAACCCCAAAAAGAATTTAACATTGACCTACAAAAATTTTTTTTGCCTCAGACAGGTTATGTAACCCAAAATATTGATTAGTTTTTTTTGAATTTGGTCCCTTTAAAAGGGTAACCCAAAAAGAAAAGTAAACATTGACCTACAACATTTTTATGCCTCGACAGGTGGAAAGTTCACTTAAATATATGATTTTGTTTCTTTAAATTTTGGGCCCCCTAGGGAAAACCAAATTTGAATGTTAAAAATTGACCTACAACATTTGTTATTTCACTCAGGGCAGGGGGATGTTCCTAAAATATATGATTTTTGGGTTTTTTGATTTTGGGCTCAATAGGGGAAACCAAATAAATGTAAACATTTACCTACAAAATTTTTTATGCACTCAACAGGGGATGTTCACTAAAAATATGATTTTTTTCTTGAAATTTTTTTTTCCCAAAAGGTAAACCAAAAAAGAAATTTTAAAAATTGATCTACAACATTTGTATGACTCAACAGGTGGGTTTTTCTACGAGGAAATCGCTAAAGAAACCCCCGCTTTGATGGATGAGCTTTTTTAAAAATTTTTGTTTTTCGTGGGGAAACTTTACTTTTGCAAGTGCTTTGTTTCTCTGCCTAAAATTTTTAGGTTTTGTTTTTCAAGTTTTTATTGGTTTCTTGTCAATTTGGGATTTCTTAAACCGGGGGGGGGGGGGGAAAACCTATATTAAAAAGCTTTATTTCTTTTGGATATGGAAATTTTGGGTAAAATTTTTTTTAAAATTTTTTTTTCAAAAGGTACTAAAATCACCAAAGCTTTGATGTCCCCTTTATAAATGAAAAGTTGTGCCACACCCCCTTGGTCAGAATTTTGGGCCCCCTTTGGGACGAAAATTTCGCACAAAAAATAAAAAAAAATTATATTAAAAAACTTTATTTTTTATAGATTCTGGCTAACTTTTTCAAAATTTTTTTTTTCAGAAAGCGATTTCATCACCTTACCCTTTAAAGTCCATGTGAAAAATGAAAAGTTGTTTGCCCCACCCTTTGGTCAGAAATTTCCCCAAATTTTAAGAAAAAATCGCAAATAAAAATCGAAAAAAATCGTAAAAAAGATATTCTGAAAATTTATTTTGATTTTTCCCAAAAAAAAAAAAAAAAAAAAAAAAAAAAAAAAAAAAAAAAAAAAAAAAAAAAAAATTTTTTTGGGGGCCTAAATTGGGTTTCCAATTCCCCCCTCCAAAATTTTTTATTTGTTTTTTGAAAATTTTGGTTCCCAAAGGTAAACCCAAAAGAACAAAAAAAACATTTGTTTTGGGGCGGTTAAATTTTTACTTCCCCCCATAAAAGATTTTTTTTTCTTGAATTTGGTCCCAATTTGGTAAACAAAAAGGGAAGTAAAATTTACCCCCCAACATTTGTTTGCACTCAGCCGGTTGTTTACTATAAACAAGATTTTTTTCTTGAATTTGGGGCCCAAAAAAGGTAAACCAAATAGAATGTAAACATTGACCTACAACATTTGTTATGCACTCAGACAGGTGATGTAAACTACTAGGAAAACGCTTAAGTCCCGCCGCGTTGATGGATGAGCTTTTTAAAGATTTTAGTTTGCGTGGGATATCTTTACTTTTGCAAGTGCTTTGTTTCTCTGCCTAAGCATTGTATGTGATTGTTGTCAAGTTTCTTTTGTTTCTTGTTAATTGGTATTATTTACCGTAAAAAACTTATATTAGAAGCTTTATTTCCATTAATTCTGGCTAGCTTTTTAAACTTTTTCTTTCAAAAGGTACTACATCACCATAACCTTTATGTCCATGTATAATATGAACGTTGTAGCCCCACCCGTTTGGTCAGAATTGGCCCAAATTACCCCTCATATTCCTGCGCTACCTTGCCGCGGTGTCTCCCATCATATTCCTGCGCTACCTTGCCGCGGTGTCACCCGTCATATTCCTGCGCTACCTTGCCGCGGTGTCTCCCATCATATTCCTGCGCTACCTTGCCGCGGTGTCACCCATCATATTCCTGCGCTACCTTGCCGCGGTGTCACCCGTCATATTCCTGCGCTACCTTGCCGCGGTGTCACCCGTCATATTCCTGCGCTACCTTGCCGCGGTGTCACCATCATATTCCTGCGCTACCTTGCCGCGCTGTCACCCATCATATTCTTGCGCTACCTTGCCGCGGTGTCAACGTCATATTCCTGCGCTACCTTGACGCGGTGTCACCCATCATATTCCTGCGCTACCTTGCCGCGGTCTCATCTCACGCTCCCACCTAACTTTACTAACGGGTAAAAAACGCACTTAAAACGTCCAAAAGAAAATGCTACTCAATTGAAGTTTCGTCGGCAAAGATTAGACAAACTGGTGAACGGTAGCTCTTCAACTCTTGTCGACAAAAAACACGTTAGCATACCAAGGTCGGGTCAAGATTGAAGATGACGCAAAGCTATTTATTGTTTTAGTTAATTTCCTCATGAGCATTTGTGCATCCTGCTTTCAAGTTTCTTGTATTTTGTTGGACTATTCCAGTGGCGCTATTATTTTAGGCTACTATAGGCCTAGTTGGTCCTTAGTAGTCCAATAATTTGCTGCAAGTTGCAATTATTCTGGCATGGAGGTTGATTCGGTACTAAAACTAATTGACTACATAATAACTATGTTGTGTTTCAACGATCATCGGCAAATAGGTAGGGAAACAGTGTTTTTAAATATCACTTTTGTTTGAGACTAGTGATGTAAATGTTGAAATATTTCAATGAAACATTTCAATGCCTCCTGAAATATTTCAATTCTTTCGAAAGATTTGAAATAAAACTTGTCATGTATTTTATAATGACGTAACAACCCGACATTATAGGTATTTTTATACGCTTTATCCCTATAGTTAGTTGTAGTGCGATCAAGGTGTCTTCTCAAACACAACGATAGTGCAAAATGTGATAGCAGCATAAAAAATTGCAATTATGTAGATTTTGTATTGATATATTTGAAAATAACTGGCTCCACGATGGGGTCTTATTATTTAACTATTAATTAATTAATAAAAATTAATTGGTTAATTATGTGACACGAATTTCAGAGTCAATAAATTAGTCATGGTATTAATAAAGAGCAATTTTCACCTATATAAAAAATACATTGAAAAAATTTATTGAAATATACATAATATTATGTTTATAGTTAAAAATGTTGATTTTGCTGATTTTTTTAGTTTTTGAACCAATAGATGAACGTTATAGTAAAATTTCTTTTAACTAATGATATCACAGTGTTCACAAAAGAGCTGGTTACTATAAATACTTCATTTTTTAATTTTCAATAATAGTAATTACAATATATTTAACACAATTTACAATATAGCGTAAATATGTCTAACTATGGTACAAAATATGATACCAACTTAAAAATTTAGCTTTTGTAATGAGAAATTTAAAATAACTGGCTCCAAGCTGAGTGTTTAGTATTTAACTATTAATTGATTAATTAACATTAATTAGTTAATTTAGTCCTAAAATTTCAAAGTGAAGAAAAATTTGTAGTGTTTGGTATCAATTGAAAGCATTTTTCACCAAAAGTAAGAAAAAAAAATACATTGAAAAAATATATTGAAATATGCATATGATATGTTAAATATGTTGATTTTGTGATCTTTTTGTTTTCGAACCAAAAGATCAACAGCACTTAAAAGTAAAATTTATTCTCACCAATGATAACCCAGTGTTCACAAAAGAACTGGTAACTATTAATGTATCATTTTTCAATTTTCAATAAAAGTAATTACAATATACTAGAAAAACGCTAAAGTCTCGTCGCGTTGTTGAGCGAGCACCGGTACGTGCAACACGACCCGAGTACAACATTCCCATAATGTTACATACCAATAAGTCTTTAAGATCTTGACCAATTTAGCTGAAAATTTGTAAAATAGGAGAGAATGGATAAAATCCACCGCCATCTAGAGGACATTGACATCATTTCTTTGGGAAAACTATTTTAACTCTTTGATAATAACAAATAATACACTGCTCCTCTAATCCTCGATAGTATTTTGATTACTTCTAGGTGGCAGTGCATAGTGATTCTCGTGCGACTTTTCGTTGCCATGGTAACGTTACTTTTGTTAAAATGTAATTTCTATCTACACTACTTAAGATATTGACCGATTTAGCTGAAAATTTGTAAAATAGGAGAGAATGGTGTGACTTATTGACCCTGCAAAATTTCATAAACGATCGGAACATTTTTTTATTTATTTATTTTTATAACCAACGATCGGATTTTGTTCAAAACTATACAGCAACCCGCATAGGTGGTATGTACATGTGTGCAAAAATTTCAGGTCGATCAGAGAAACGGTGCGACCTGTATATTTCGAAGCAGTAACAGGAAAAAAAACAGACATTCTAGCCATAAGAGTCAAGTGGAGACGCTCGCTCAATTAAACACAAATTAACAAATTTCTTAAATTGAAAAGTTACAGAAACATGTTGTGTGACGTAGAACAATGCATCATTTGACTTGTTTAAATCGATCTTAAAGATTTTGTAATAAGAATTAGGAAATCACTTGCTCCAGGCTGAGTTTTGAGTATTAAACTATGAATTGACTAATTAAATTAATTACTTAATTGTGTCCAAAAATTTCAAAGTGTAGATAAATTTGTCATGTGTGGTATCAAATGAAAGCATTTGTCACAATAAGCACTTACAACCAACAAGCACCAGTGCTATTTTTCACTGGGTGAAGCGCAATTAAAGTCTTCGTTTGGCACATGCAACTATCCCCCGCGTGATGATAGTGCTTGAAACCACTATATAATAGCGAATGTTGACGCTTAATACTCAAAACTCAGCCTGGAGCCAGTGATTTTCGAAATTCTTATTACAAAATCTTTAATTGAGCGAGAATGTCTGTTTTTTCTTCTTTTTGTTACTGCTTCGGTACAGGTCGCACCGTTTCTCTGATCGACCTGCAATTTTGCACACATGTACATACCACCTATGCGGGTTGCTGTATAGTTTTTGAACAAAATCCAATCGTTGGTTATAAACTAGGAAAACGCTTAAGTCCTGCCACGTTGATGGATGAGCTTTTTTGTAAGTTTTTTCTTTGCGTAGGACCACTTTTCTTTTGCAAGTGCTTTTTGAATGCTTTGTAGATTATTGTCAAGTTTCTATTGTTACTTGTTAATTGTTTTTATAAACATAAAAAAACTCATATTAAAACCTTTATTCTTTGGACTCTGGCTAACTTTTTCAACTTTTTCTTTTGAAAAGCAATACATCACCATAACCTTAATGTCCATGTGAAATATGAACGTTGTAGCCCCACCCGTTTGGTCAGAATCGGCCCAAATGTCACGAAAATATCGCGCAAAAATCGAAATAAAATCGTAAAAGTACGATATTCATGAAAAATATTTCTTCGATTGTACCCAAAAACAAAACAGCTCTTAAGTTCAGAGATTTCGAAGGTCCCCTCAAGTTTTCATCAAGATCGCATATGCCGTTTGCCCGGTAGAGAGCGAACAGACAGACAAAAAAAAACACCCGAGCTAAATTGTTTGAGGGTCAATGAAATTGAAGTCTTCGCTTCGCTCATCCAAAAAAAAAAAATGTTCTGATCGTTATGAAATTTTGCAGGGTCAATAAGTACAACATTCTCTCCTATTTTACAAATTTTCAGCAAAATCGGTCAAGACCTTAAAGACTTATTGGTATGTAACATTATGGGAATGTCGTACTCGGGTCGTGTTGCACGTACCGGTGCTCGCTCAACAACGCGACGGGAATTTTGCGTTTTTCTAGTATTGATATAAACAAGACAAATGATGCATTTGACTACGTCACACAACATGTTTCTGTAACTTTTCAATTTAAGAAAATATGTTAATTAAATATATTGTAATAACTATTATTGAAAATTGAAAAATGATACATCAATTATAGTTATAAGTTCTTTTGTGAACACTGTGTTATCATTGGTTAGAAGAAATTTTACTTTATGGTTTGTCTTTGGTTCAAAAACAAAAAATCACAAAATCAACATATTTAACTGTAACATATCGATGGTGAAGAACCAATACCTTCTATCTGCCATTTTTGGATGAGCGTAGCGAGCGTAGCGAGCGAAGCGAAGATTCCATTTCACTACACTGGAGAAAAAAATCCGCGATGTTTTTTTTTTTTTTTTTCTGTTTGTATTATTGTGTGTTTGTTAACACGATTCCGGCTAAACCGATACTCCAATTGCGATGAAATTTTATGGAGACCTTCGAAATCTCTGAACTTAGAACTGCCACGTTTTTGAGCGCAATCGGAAAATTATTTCTCATGAAAATCGCCATTTTACGAATTTTTCGATTTTAAAAATATTTCTTCGACTTATAACACCTACATGCTTAATTCGATTTTAATGGTTTTTTCACAGAACCTTAATTTTATGAATAAAGATATTCGTGCGAAATTGAGCGCAATCGAAAAATTATTTCTCATGAAAATCGAAATTTTACAGTTTTTTTTCTTTTTTAAACAATTCTTTGACTTATGACACCTACATGCTTTATCCTATTGTAATGAATTTTTCACAGAACCTTAATTTTATGAATTAATATATTTTTGTAAAATTTGAGCGCAATCGAATAATTATTTCTTATGAAAATCGCAATTTTACAATTTTTTTCTTTTTTAAAAATTACGATTCATAAAAAAAATTAAAAAATAATGTTAATTTTGTATTTTTTTAATTTAATTTAAAAAAAAAATTCGACTTTGTAATAATTTTGTCACAGAACAACAGAAAATCCTCATAACACAATCTTGGCAGCTCAATGCACCAATTACGCTCATCCAACAACGCGGCGGGACTTAAGCGTTTTCCTAGTCTACTAAAATGAGATGTTGGTGTCTATGGATACAGAAAATTATTTCGAATTTTTTGGTGCTAATAGCTCCTATCTAACAATGTTATATAGTACTACCTTACATCAATATCTCCAATGATATCTCCCATTGATATCTCCTATCTGCCACCACCAAATAGTTACTTTTTTTAAATCCGTTTTAACGCTCTCCTGAACAATTTGCTTTTTGGCAGATAAAGAGGTATTGGTTCTTCACCATCGATATGTATGTTTCAATATATTTTTTCAGTGTTTTTCTTTCTTTATATAGGTGAAAAAAACGCGAAGCGAGCGAAGCGCAGATTCCATTTCACTACACTGGAGAAAAAATCCGGAATGTTTTTCTTTTTTTTTGTATTATTGTGTGTTTGTTAACACGATTCCGGCTAAACCGTTACTCCAATTACGACGAAAATTTATGGAGGCCTTCGAAATATCTGAACTTAGAACTGCCACGTTTTTGAGCGCAATCGAAAAATTATTTCTCAATAAAATTACAATTTTACGATTTTTTTCGATTTTTAAAAACATTCTTCAGCTTATAACACCTACAATGTTTATCCGATTTTAATTATTTTTTCACAGAACCTTAATTTTATGAATTTAGGTATTCTTGTGAAATTTGAGCGCAATCGAAAAACTATTTCTTATGAAAATCGAAATTTTACGTTTTTCTTTTCTCTTTTAAAACACTTCATTGACTTATAACACCTACATGCTTTATCCTATTGTAATGATTTTTTCACAGAACCTTAATTTTATGAATTAATATATTCGTGTAAAATTTGTGCGCAATCAAATAATTATTCCTTATGAAAAATTCAATGGTTACGATTTTTCCTTTTTTAAATTAAGATTAATTTAAAAAAAATTAAAATTAAAGTTTATTTTTATTTAATTAATTTAATTTAAAAAAACCTTCAACTTAGTAATGATTTTTTCACAGAACAACAGAAAATCCGCATAAACACATGGCAGCTCAATGCACCAATTACGCTCATCCAACAACGCGGTGGAACTTAAGCGTTTTCCTAGTTTTAATTAATAGTTAAATAATAAGACCCCATCGTGGAGCTAGTTATTTTCGAATTTCTCATTACAAAATCTATATTATTGCAAATGTTTACGCTGGTATCACATTTTGCACTATAGTTAGACATCTTCACTATTAACAAACAGCAAGCTACAGCAGAGATACAGTCATATAACTCATATTAATTAATTGCCTAATGTATACTCCTGGACTGCTAAAGAACAACAACAACAACAACAACAACAACAACAACAACAACAACAACAACAACAACAACAACAACAACAAGTTAATTACCACATTGGCATTTTTTTAAGTAGGCTGTGGTTTTTTACCAGAACTGAACTACCAGCTTGCAGGTGAGGTTAGAATTGAACCTAAGCCTGTTGCTGTATACTGCATACACAATTTTGACATTAGCTATGGTTGGAAAGAAGAAGGCAAGTGTGCATAAATACTTTGAAAAGGTATTGGATGGAAATGACAAATACCGCTGCAAATTTTGTCACAAATGGCAGACATCTCTAAATGCTGGAACAAATGTCCTAGCAGCATACAAAGTTAGTTACAAACAGCAAGTAGGTCTAGGAGAACCACTTAAAGAACAGGTAGTAGTTGGATGAGCGTAGCGAGCGAAGCGAAGATTCCATTTCACTACACTGGAGAAAAAAATCCGGAATGATTTTTTTTTCTTTCTTTCTTTCTTTCTTTTTTTTGTATTTTCGGCTAAACAGATACTCCGATTGCGATGACATTTTATAGAGACCTTCGAAATCTCTGAACTTAGAACTGCCACGTTTTTGAGCGCAAACGGGAAATTTTTTCTCATAAAAAACGCAATTTTACGATTTTTTTCGATTTTTTAAAAATTTCTTCGACTTATAAAACCTACATGCTTTATCCGATTGTAATGATTTTTTCACAGAACCTTAATTTTATGAATTTATATATTCGTGTGAAATTTGAGCGCAATAGAAAAATTATTTCTCATGAAAATCAAAATTTTACAGTTTTTTTCTTTTTTTAAACAATTCTCTGACTAATGACACCTACATGCTTTATTCTATTGTAATGATTTTTTCACAGATCCTTAATTTCATGAATTATTATATTCGTGTAAAATTTGAGCGCAATCGAATAATTATTTCTTATGAAAATCGCAATTTTACGATTTTTTTCTTTTTTAAAATTACGACTAAAAGAAAATAAAAAAATAAAGTTAATTTTTTATTTAATTTAATTTAATTAAAAAAAATTCTTCGACTTAGTAATAATTTTTCACCGAACAACAGAAAATCCGCATAACACATGGCAGCTCAATGCACCAATTACGCTCATCCAACAACGCGGCGGGACTTAAGCATTTCCTAGTAATGGAAAATCTACCAAAATTTACCGAAGATGGCCTACAACTTTATGTAGGTACAGAGCGACGAAGATTGTGCCAGCAGTGCCAGTAGTGCTACTAACGGAAGAAGAGAAGGAAATGAAACCTTAGTGATGTTAATGAGGTAGAGGAGGATATGGATGTCGAGTTTGGTGGTGCTTGGGGAATAATGGGCCCTACAAGTTTTAAATAACATTCCTGAAACATGCTTATAAAGTTGCTGCTTGATTGAGCGAGCGTGGCGAGTGTCCCCCAATTGGACTTATTGCTCGAATGTCTTTTTTTCTTTTTTTTTCTGTTACTGCTTCAGATACAGGTCGCACCGTTTCTCTGATCGACCTGAAATTTTGCACACATGTACATACCACCTATGGGGGTTGCTGTATAGTTTTTGAACAAAATCCGATAGTTGGTTATAAAAAATAAAAAATACGAAAAATTTTAAAAAAAATCAAATGTTCCGATCGTTATTAAAATTTTGCAGTCAATAAGTACAACATTCTCTCCTATTTTACTTTTTTTCAGCTAAATCGGACAAACCTGAAGTATGTAGATAGAAATTACATTTTACCAAAAGTAACGTTACCATGGCAACGAAAAGTCGCCCCAAAAATTTTCTTTATGCACTGCCACCTAGAAGTAATCAAAATACTTCGGGGATTAGAGGAGCACTCTTTGATAACAAATAATACACTGCTTCCTCGATAGTTGAGCGAGCGTAGCGAGCGTCTCCACTTGACCTTTTTATGGCTCGAATGTCATTTTTTTGTTACTGCTTCGGTACAGGTCGCACCGTTCCTCTGATCGACCTGAAATTTTGCACACATGTACATACCACATATGCGGGTTGCTGTATAGTTTTTGAACCAAAAATCCGATTTTTGGTTATAAAAAATAAAAAATAAAAAAAACAAAATGTTACGATCGTTATGAAATTTTGCAGGGTCAAAAAGTACAACATTCTCTCCTATTTTACAAATTTTCAGCTACATCGGTCAAGCCCCTTAATTTAGTGTAGATAAAAATTTACATTTTAACAAAAGTAACGTTACCATGGCAACGAAAAGTCGCACGGAGAATTCTGGTCACTATACACTGCCACCTAGAAGTAATCAAAATACTATCGAGGAAGCAGACTATTATTTGTTATCAAAGAGTTGAAATAGTTTTCCCAAAGAAATGATGTCAAGGTACTCTAGATGGCGGTGGATTTTATCCATTCTCTCATATTTTACAAATTTTCAGCTAAATCGGTGAAGACCTTAAAAGGGATTTTATTGGTATGAAAACATTATGGGAATGTCTACTCGGGTCGTGTTTGCACGTACCGGTGCTCGCTCAAGAACGCGACGGGACTTAAGCATTTTCCTATTACCTACAATGATTGAAATTGATTTCCCACTTTTTTCGACTGTATCCTATTTCACCAATCTGAGGCATAAAAACTGGTGCCATACTTAAATTATTGAGCGAGCGTAGCGAGCGTTCTCCACTTGACTCTTATGGCTCGAATGTCTGGGATGTTTTCTGTTACTGCTTTGATACAGGTCGCACCGTTTCCCCTGATCGACCTGAAAATTTTTTACCCCATGTAAATACCACCTAAATGCGGGTTTCTGTATAGTTTTGAACAAAATCCGGGTCGTTGGTTATAAATAAAAAAAAAAAAAATAAAATATAAAAAAAAAAAATGTTCCGATCGTTATGAATTTTGCCCGGGTCAATAAGTTTCAACATTCTATCCTATTTTACAAATTTTTAGCTAAATCGGTCAAGACCTTAAGTAGTGTAGATAGAAATTACATTTTAACAAAAGTAACGTTTACCATGGCAACGAAAAGTCGCACGAGAATTCTGGTCACTATACACGCCACCCAGAAGTAATCAAAATACTATCGAGGAAGCAGACTATTTATTTGTTATCAAAGAGGTTTAAAAAAGTTTTCCCAAAGAAATGATGTCAAGGTACTCTAGATGGCGGTGGATTTTATCCAATTCTCTTCCTATTTTACAATTTTCAGCTAAATCGGGGGAAGACCTTAAGAATTATTGGTATGTAACATTATGGGAATTGTCGTACTCGGGTCGTGTTGCACGTACCGGTGCTCGCTCAAGAACGCGACGGGACTTAAGCATTTTCCTAGTTACCTACAATGATTGAAATTGATTTCCCATTTTTCGACTGTATCCTATTTCACCAATCTGAGGCATAAAAACTGGTGCCAAAACTTAAATTATTGAGCGAAACGTAGGCGAGCGTCTCCACTTGACTCTTATGGCTCGAATGTCTGGGATTTTTTTCTGTTACTGCTTCGATAACAGGTCGCACCGTTTCTCTGATCGACCTGAAATTTTTCAAAACATGTAAATACCCCTATAGCGGGTTGCTGTATAGTTTTTTGAACAAAATCCCATCGTTGGTTTAAAAAAAAAAAAAAAATACAAATTTTCCAATCGTTATGAAATTTTGCAGGGTCAATAAGTACAAACATTCTCTCCTATTTTACAAATTTTCAGCTAAATCGGTCAATACCTTAAGTAGTGTAGATAGAAATTACATCTTAACAAAAGTAACGTTACCATGGCAACGAAGAGTCGCACGAGAAATTCTGGTACTAGAAAATGCCACCTAGAAGTAATCAAATACCATGCCTCCTAAATGTTCGTACGAGAACATCTAGAAGGCAGTGCAAAATACTATCGAGGATTAGAGGAGCAGTGTATTATTTTTTATTATCAAAGAGTTAAAATAGTTTTCCCAAAGAAATGATGTCAAGGTCATCTAGATGGCGGTGGAATTTATCCATTCTCTCCTATTTTACAAAATTTCAGCTAAAAATCGGTCAAGCCCGACTTATTGGTATGTAACTTTAAAGGGGAAGTCGTACTCGGGTCGTGTTGCACGTACTGGTGCTCGCTCAAACAAAGCGACGGGACTTTAAGTTTTCTAGTATTTTGATTACTTCTAGGTGGCAGTGCATAGTGACCAGAATTCTCGTGCGACTTTTCGTTGCCAGGGTTAACTTTTATTTTTGTTAAAATGTAATTTCTCTTGACGATATAGCTGAAAATTTGTAAAATAGGAGAGAATGGTGTACTTATTGACCCTGAAAAATTTCAAAACGATGGGGGAATGTTTTTTTAAATTTTTAAAATTTTTTTAAATTTTTTATAACCAACGATCGGATTTTGTCCAAAACTATACAGCAACCCGCATAGGTGGTATGTACAGGGTGTGGGGAAATTTCAGGTCGTCGGAAAAAACGGTTGCGACATGTACCGAAGCGTAACATAAAAAAAAAAAACAAGAAAAAAAAATTGGGGGAATTCCCCATCCCCCCCCCCTTCCTACGCGCCAGTTCCCGAAATTGTTAACGTTGAAACAAGCATTTGGTATATAGGTGATTGGCCATTACACATTATTATAGTTAAATTATATAATGTGCATTTACCCACATCAAGTACCAGTAAAATGTTGTCTCCTTCATGTGCTTTTAAAAAATTACAGTCTCGGTGGGAAATTTCCCCCGCCCCCATCACCCTTACCAATTCAGCTTCTGGACTCGTAATCGGGATTGGTTTTGGATTTTTGGGTTGGATTTGATACAATTTTATTTCGTCTTCAAAAGCCACGTACCGCGACTGTACCGCCTTCGCGTTGCTACAACTCCAAGTATAACCCTTTTTGGGATGGTTGACAGACGAGCCTGCACCTGCACTCCCCACCTAGATTTCGTCTATGCCTACATCGATGACATTCTTATCGCTTCGACGTCACCGGAAGAACACGAGAAACACCTACGCCTACTCTTTGCACGCTTATCAGAGTACGGTGCCTGATAAAACACTTCAAAATGCTTTTTCGGTGTTTCCGAGGTGAATTTCCTTGGTCACACCGTCAAGCCAGTAGAACACGACCTCTCGAAGATAAGGTCGATGCTATCGTTTGTTTTCCACCACCCAGCAACATTAGGCAACTACGACAGTTTCTTGGGATGATAAATTTCTATCGTCGTTTCATGCCATCTGCACCCGGTTTCAGGCACCCCTCAACGACCTTCTTGTCGGTGCTGATGCTTCAGGTAAGATGCCCATCGTTTGGACGCCAGAGCTGTTGGGATCACTTTTTGATAAGTGTAAGCGTAGTCTCCACAAGCAGCACTTCTTGCGCACCCTGACTCTAGAGCAGAGCTCGCAATCGTCGCTGATGCCTCTGACAGGTGCATTGGAGCTGCTCTTCACCAGAAAAGGGGGTTTAGGTTGGCAACCACTAGCGTTTTTCTCGCGAAAGCTGAATACGGCGCACCGCAATTATGGCGCATACGATCGTGAGCTCCTCGCAGTCTACGAGGCAATTCGGTACTTCCGTCATATGGTGGAAGCCAGGACGTTCGCAATCTACACCGACCACAAGCCATTGATATTTGTGTTCAAGCAAAAGTCTGACAAGTGTTCCCCGCGGCAATTTCGTTACCTTGACTACATTGGGCAATTTCAACAGACATCGGCATGTTCCGGTACGGAAAAATGTCGTTGCCGATGCTCTGTCCAGGGTGGAAGCGATCTCGGCCTCTGTGAGTAATGAGACAATTGCCCAAGCCCAAGTGAACGATCCCCAAACTCCAAGCGTTTCTCCATTCTGACCACTGCACTCGAACTGAAACGTCCGAGCCTTGTTGACACAGACCTTATGATATACTGTGACACATCCCGTCAATAGACCGACCTTTCGTGCCAGTTACTCTCCGACGCCAGGTGTTTGACAGTTTTTCATAGTCTGTCCCCTCCCGGTTTTTGCTGCCTCAGTCCGTCTTGTCTCAAGGAACCCACCCTCTGGCCTTCGATAAAGAAAGACTGCAAGGAGTGGGCAAGGGCCTGCATAGCGTGTCAGAGATCAAAGGTCACACGACACGTCTCGACACCTGTTGAACATTTCAACGCTCCAGACGCCGTTTTGACCATATCCACATCGATCTGGTGGGTCCTCTTTCTGAGTCATCTGGATTTCGTTACCTGCTTACATGCGTAGATCGATTTACTCATTGCCCCGGGAAACAATTTCCCTTTTTCCGACATCACTGCGGATACAGTTGCTTCTGCCCTCATCACAGGCTGGATATCGCGTTTTGGGACGCCCTTCGGATCACTACCCATCAAGGCCGGCAGTTTGGGGTCAGCCCTTTTCAGGTCTCTAAAACCACCTGTTAGGCACTACTCTCATCGAACTACAGCGTACCACCCTGCCGCCAATGGGGATGGTCGAAAAGCCCATCGCCAGCTCAAGGCCGCACTCAAATGCCATGAAGAGGATTGCTGGACCCATAACTTGCCATGGGTCATGTTGGGCATTCATCAGCATGGAAAGAGGATATAAAGCTACATCTGCCGAGTTGGTGTACGGAACTACCTCAGACTTCCAGGAGAATATTTGTCGCCTCCGACGTCAAAGCCAGACAGCACATCGAGTCGTCAGCCGACTTTTGCCAACGACTCCAGATGCTCCCCACCCGACACGCCCTACCGACACGGGCAAAAAAAATGTATTTGTGTTCAAGGACCTCGCAACATGTTCCCACGTTTTTCGTGCGCCATGACGCTGTCCCAACTCCGCTTCAGCAACCGTATGACGGTCCATACGAAATCATAGCAAGGCACGAGAAGTATTTCACTATTCTGCATATAGGGAAAAGAGTGGTAAATATCCATAGATCGGTGAAGCCCGCCTTCATTCTTGACAGCACAGCTCCTGATACCGCACAACCATCGACCAAACCGTTCAATCTAATCGACCGAACATCAAGCACTTCCCAGCTACCTAGGATAGTACCTGCCTCCGTTGTCCGCAACAATTTTGGATCAACATCCCCCAATCCGTCTTTGGTCGGGACTTATGCAGCCGTCACTGCTACCCCACCACTAGTCACGTCACGACACGAGCAGGACGTCGCGTGTGCGGTGCGGCTCGCCTCGGCACATAGAGATTTCTTTCCCATCGCTACGCTCGTTCACTGGAGGGGGGGGGGGGGGGCCTGTAGTGACCTACTTTATCTACTAATTGTACAACCTGAATTTTTTCTTTTTTAGATGGCTGTGACTTCCAACCACCAGCCAATTGTTATGTTAGATCATTGTTGAGCTTAAAGACAAATGAAGGTCTAACTCTCTCAACTGCTGGTTTGGAAAGCAGATGTGTTTTCTCCTCCTTTCAATGTGAAACTCAATAAATGTTATTATTAGCTTACTCGAATAATGTATTCATTATGACTTCCACAAACTCATCCAAAAATTTAAGTCCTATTACAGTAAAATCGTGTCAAGAATCTAATTTTCAAATACATTTTAAATGTTTCAAAATCTTTGGGTGAGCTTAGCGAGCGAAGAGAAGATTTCATTCTACTACACTGAAGAAAAAAAAATCCGGATTGTTTTTTTTCTTCTGAATTTTTTTGTGTTTGTCCACACGATTCCGGCATAAACCGATACTCCAATTGCGATGAAATTTTCTGGAGGCCTTCGAAATCTCGAACGTAGAACTGCCACGTTTTGAGCGCAATCGAAAAATTATTTCTTATGAAAATCGCAATTTTTACGATTTTTTTTCGATTAAAAACATGAACTTATAACACCTACATACTTTATCCGATTGTAATGATTGTTTCAGAACCTTATTTACGAATTAAATATTCGGTGTATTGAGCGTAATTAAAAATTTTTTCTTGTGAAATCGAAAATTTTTCGATTTTATTTTTATTTTTTCGATAAAACTAAATGCTTTCCAATTTTAAAGATTTTTCACAAAACCAAAAAAATTAATTT